>BLKR01004872.1:0-95773 GCA_011170035.1 Teleogryllus occipitalis | reverse complement strand
GTGCGGAGGGTCGAGTGCGGAGGGTCGAGTGCGGAGGGTAGAGTACGGAGGGTAGAGTACGGAGGGTCGAGTGCGGAGGGTCGAGTGCGGAGAGTCGAGTGCCGAGGGAGTGGTCGGGCGGGGTGGGGGGAAGCGGGGAGGGGCGGGGCGGGGCGGGGCGCGGTTGGACCGAACGCAACAGAATGGGGCGAGGTGGGCGCGGCGCAGCGCGGCGAAGCGGAGGGAGGCATGTGTTGCCCGCGAATTTATTTAGTGGGCGCTCCGCTCGATTGCGCTGCTAGTGGGGACGGCGTGAGTGAGGTAATGGCCGGAAGCGGGACCGGTACGAAGTTTCGGATTTATATGACAAAAGTTAATACTTCGATGTTGGGAAACATTCTACATCAAACAGGAAGCTTTTACGAAAAATACTTCACCTATTGGTATTCACGTACGATGTCCGTTTCATAAGTTGTGAAAGTTTGGCGATATCTTCTAAGACGGGCGCCTCAATGGTATTCCATTCTCTGTGATTGAAAACTGGTTCTTAGTGGTAGCTGTAAGTTGAGTTCGAAAATAAAAGTAACGTAAGGTGGAATGCAGGAGACAATGCGACAATGGAAACCAACGTTTTATGCACAAACTCAACACAAAATAGTGAATCGTGTCAGAGTGTATCAAAGTCTTCAAAATCACTTATAACTTATTTTATTTAACATAAAATGTTTTCAATACAACTGATGACAGACTCACAGGAAGAAACAAAATGAACTCGCTAATCAACAAAATAGTTCTCTAGTGCGAAATTATTGATTTTCATCACTATCTTATAACTTGACTTCTATTGAGAATTTAAATTAATAGTTAACTTAACTCTTAACATTGATTCTCAATAGTAACAGCCAACCTCTTTCAATATAATTCTCTTGGGGTTGTTAGTGATATAAAATTGAATACCATTTACTGAATGAGCTTCATTAATGTGTATCACCAGACGGAGATATGAAGATGAAATGTTTCTCCGTCAGCAAAGCGTTTTCTCCGCCTGAGTTTCGTTTTCCCTAATGAGATCAAAAATTCATTAACATCCAAAATACTATTTATTTATTTATTTGTCTAGTCAAAAACTGTATGTGACGTATGGGGGAGAAAATCATCTGCGCACGCTTCCTTGAGTTGCTTGAGACTATTTGAAGAGATCGAACTCTGATGGCTGGTATGGTTTAATTATAAACAAATGAGCCTTAGAGCACGGCTGGTGGTATGGTCTCTCATTTTCATGGTCTCTCTGAGCAACTAATGCAAATATGGCCTATATATCCATCGATGACATTCAAAGGTGTATGTAAATTTTTCAAACTATTTTCCAGACATTCCTGGCTATGTTCTAATGATATAATACGTAACTATAATTTAATCATTGAGTACCCAATTTGATCTATTAGGCGTAGTGAAATTACTTTTCAGAACAGAGTTTGTTCCAAACGGTAGGAAGTAATGTTCAATAAAAATACAAATAATATTTTATAGATTAACAGTACTGAACATGAGAACAGAAATATCTAATGAGACAGCTTACCTTTTTAAAACATCATTATGTTAGACAAACATAATTTTTAATACATCTCGTTAACTAATTGACAGAAAACAAGCTGTAAATGATAGAAGCACAATAAGGGGTTAGGCAATTCCACGGCGCCAGAACTAAATAGAATCAACCCGAGAGCAGTATGGGAGGCAGAAGTAAACGGTTACAATGATGTTAATGGAGGCAGCGTGGAGCTTGTGGGACAATAGTGGACACGGTGCTGGCAAATGGGGCGATGGTGGCCAGAATTGTGATATACCGGCCTGGCGAAGACATTGCGGCAGGAATGCCGATGGGAGTGACAATAACAGGGGGAATGATGGAGGTCCGAGCGAAGCGCGTGAATGGAGGTCTAATGCTGCCGTTTCGTCCACGTCAGCCACAGCGCTTTCCGGTCAATTACTGACTACCAAGAAAAGTAAGGTGGATGCATAATGCGGGGTCCGAAGCGCAGGTATATACGTTTCCGAATTACGTGTGGTACCGCAAAATAAACGAGGTTGTCGGAGAGCTGGCAGGTGACTGGTTTCAGTCTATGTACTTATAAATAGCCTTGCGGTCGTGTCGCTTTTTCTTGTACCGTGAATGATATCGTACAGCTCTGACCTTTCAAAGGGACAATTTTTTAGAGCTTGTAACCATGCGCTTATTAACTGCGGTGAATGTCTCGGATGAATCCGACGCCAGAGGAAGACGCTAAAAAATCTCTCATGTAAACTACTATACACGAGTATTACATGTATGTATCGTTGTAGCATTTCAAATAAATAATGAAAACTTTGTCGAATTATACACAGTTCAGTTTTAGCGCTAATTATTTTTTATTCTTCGCTCATTCCATTCACATATTTTTTGTTTAAGTAAAGGCTAAAGAATTGTACTTACTGCCTCCTTAGTTAATATTTCAATTTTGAAGTAATGTATTCATAATGAATATAATACAATAATGAATACATTACTTCAAAATTAAAATATTAACTAAGGAGGAAATATTAACTAATTAATCTATTATAATTATAATTATAATTGGTGAGACATCAGGTCTTATGGCAAGTGTCACTCCATACTTAAAGGATATAATTATAGTGTTATTTGACTAATGTGACTTATTTGACTAATATTATTACTAATCAGCACTTTAATTGATTTGTCCTGAAATTGTAGGTATTCATTTCCTGTGTTACACGTACATAGTATAGGAAATCATCATAAATTGGTAGATAACATAAGCAGAAATAGTCCCAACACGTGTCTGAAGATTCGAGGCTTAACAGGCTACCACTTCACGTCAGTATCGCTTAATAAATGCAGTAAAGAAAACGAGAGAGCTTATTTTCATAACCAAATAAAAACAAGTTCTCTTTCCGTGGAGTGTGGACTCGCCGTCACCCCGAGCCTTCAACGTAAAATATTGGCTCTTCGCTGCACCGTAAAACCACGTTCTTAGCCTATGAACGTCAATAACGTAGACTTTGAGGGCCGTCGGTTTTCCTGGCCAATAGGGTATAGAAGTCCGCAGAAACTGTACTGTTCTGAAGCGCATTCATGGGTAAACCTTATGTACTTTTTGTCACGTCATTGAAAGACCAAGAGCTTTTACAACACACAACTGAACCATTAGAAATATACGGGCATCTAATTACCTTACACCTTTTGTCATAATATTGAAAGATCAATAGCTTAGAAGCACAAAATGCAATCCTCAGAAGAGACTGTAAAACATCGTTAAATACATGTAGCACAAGTTATTAAGTGTATACAATTTTTCTTCAATTATATTGCAAATTATTTTGAGGTATGTAGTTGGTCTCCTCTTTACTGTTCTCCGAATACTGGAATGACAGTGGTATGCGTCTCAATAATACTGATAACACTGCGTATAGCGTTGTTAATACAGTATATCCAGTTAATGGAAGCTTGGACAAGCTGAGATGATATGGTCACTTGTTTCTTCTTCTTCTTCTTCTTCTTCTTCTTAATAATAATAATAATAATAATAATAATAATAATAATAATAATATTATTATTATTATTATTATTATTATTATTATTATTATTATTATTATTATTATTATTACTTGGTCGCGAATTGGCAGTCTAGAACTACGCGAAGATACACCTGCACTTACCGAGGATCAGTTACATTTATTGTGGAAATTCTGATGCAGTATTTTTGACGTAATTACATGAAGAAATAATGAGTCATACCCGTCAACTTAATATTAGGCTATTAAGTTGATGAAGATAACTCCCATTATTTTTCGTTACGAATAAATGTCGGATTTTATTTTCAAAAGCATTGAATGTCAATAAACAGATGTGAAACGGGTTCGAGTAAAGGATTATTAAGTTGAAAAGTTACATATTTTTTTTTCTGTTTCACAAAGGAAACTTATGGAATCACCTTCGTAGTTCACAGACTTATAATATACAGATGACTAGGGATGAAACAACGAAACTTCGAAAATAAGTTGTTAAGTCAGTATTAAATATATTTTGTCTAATAAATTCCTTCAATATTTCGAATGGTTGAGTCGCACTCAATAAGCACTCAAAAGTTGATTTGAAAAAAAAATGGAAAAGATTGCATTTCAGAAAAAAAATCAATTCTTCAAAAACATGTAAATTGTGATTATTTACATAACAAATTAATATATTTGTTCACAAAGAAAACAGAACACACAAATAAAAAAGCACCTAATTTATACATTTCGACTGCTTTTTTTATTTTTGCGTTAATTTTTCTTTTTAAACAAATATATTCATTTATTTTGTAAATAATAAACAATTTATATGTTTCTAGACCGTTTGTATGCTTCTGAAACGAAAATTTGGAATAGAAAGTGTGTTTTCAAACCAACTTTTTAGTGCTTAATTTGGCTCAACCGTTCGAAATATCCAAGGAGTTTATTAGAAAAAAACATGCTTAAATTGACATATTTTCAATGTTTCGTTGTCTCGCTCCTGATCACATTGATAGATTGAATGATTGTTAGGGACTCCGGGCGCGTCAACTACAGAGGTTATTAGTCCCGTAAGTGTAGTGCATGAGTTTCATGGGGAGGTGGCGGTGACCTTCCCCCACTGGATGGCGAGATCCGGCACCAACCTACCTACCTACCGTCGACTAGCGGGGTTT
The DNA here is from genome assembly GCA_011170035.1 of Teleogryllus occipitalis. NCBI lineage: Eukaryota > Metazoa > Arthropoda > Insecta > Orthoptera > Gryllidae > Teleogryllus > Teleogryllus occipitalis. The sequence goes on along the minus strand of BLKR01004872.1, from coordinate 91,067 downwards.
TCCCCAACCCGGTATCTCCCACCAGCGGGGCACCGCCTCAGCCGGGACAAATTCTAAGTCCCCGACCGGTCTCCCGGCAGGGTAGTGTAGTAGTGTAGTGCATGTTAGTGTAACTGTGTGTGTAAGGGGAGAGGATAGGACAAGGAAGAGGAAGGAAAGGCCCGTTTGTTAGGGTACTGCTCCGGCATTCGCCTGGTGTTGATCGGAGAAACAAAGGAAAACCACCGATCAGAACAGCCGGCCACTAGAATTCTCCTCCAACACTAGCCGACAAGCTAGTGTCGAAAATCCTGCCGCCGTCGGGACTCCAACCTAGGACCTACCGGTCAGAGGCACTGCAATGACATCAGTTGATGCATTGAGCCACCGCTCCCGGTCCCTGGTCACACGGCTTGTTCTTGCTGGTCACTCAGGAGTGAGATACTTCCCTTCGCGCCGCCCGGGCTCTATATTCGGGCATCATCGCGGGTGGGCTACGTGGGTGCGCGCGCATGCAGTGGCGATGACGGCGGCGGAGGCGGAGGCGGCGCGGTGGCGCGAAGGAAGCGCGTGTGTGAGTTCCCATTAGCCGCCATGATCGAGCATATTCGAAGCTGCCATGATTTTTATTACCGGCGACGCGCAGCAGCGCTGGCTATGAAATGAAATTACAAAACGGCTATTCGATTGTTCCGCCACCGCGCGTTCCAAAAGTTGTGCTACCGGGCGAGGGATATCAGGTTTATCTCAGGTAGGGTTTCGGATTGAAATTCAACGCTATATACTAGTGTATGAGAATGCAGCGATGTTTGAACTGGGGAAAGTATTTACAGAAACTCGTTTTATTAATTCAAAGATTGTTCGCTTGACTTGCACAAGGATAGCACATCCATGCACATGTTTGGTCGCATTTTGGTCCTTTGGAGTATTTCCACGACTAATGTCGTTGTGCCTCTACGCTTGGCTTCAGACGAATTGTTTCTGTTTTTCTAAACATTTGATATTAATACACCAACGAATTTGATAGATCATGCCTTGTATTTTCCAAAAAGCAAATTAAATATTTATTTTTTGTGAAATAAGCTACTTCAAAAGGGGAGTCAATTGTTTGCTACACAAGCTAATAGTGGTTTCTCATAGCCTAAAGCTTAATTTACTTATTCCCTTTGTTCGATTATAATACTTGCGAGTATCATCTCAATAAGTCAATATTTCAATGAATTATGTTGTTGGAGGGTTCCAGAAACAATTTATATTACAATTTTTAGACTTAAACATTAACGAACATTATTTAACGTCACAAATTTTGTTTATTTCTTTTTATGTTGTGGAAGGAAATAATACACAAACAAAGATGATACAAAAATGCATGTATCAATTAAAATATATTCGCGAATGCGAGAAACGTATGTTAGTGTACAATGTGTGAATTTTCAATGCATTTGATTGCGTTTAAAACAAAGAATACATTCCTGCCAGTTTACAAAATGATTTTATTTTACCCATTGCAAGAATTGTGTAATTCAACTGAACAATGAGTAATCGATTAGCTGAAAGTTTTATCATTGCGGAGATGCGTGAATGATAATCCAAACAATGGTTCTCCACTTCATCACCATCCTGTGAAAAATGTGTTTTCACAAAAGCGATTCAATCTTACGGAAAAATTGAAAAAGCCTATCAATAATGCATTTCTGGTTTTAAACACCGATATCGGTGCGAAACACAGTGTGATAAATATCACGCGAACTGCTCTTCTAATTCTTAAACTGCGCCATTTTCTCCTTTACTCGTATGGAACGCAATACTCATTCATTATTCTCAACAAATTACGCTGTTCAAGGGTTACAAGAAACTATTTCTAGAGAATTTATCAGAAATAATTCAATATATGGGACGTAATTTTCAAATTCATTATTTAAAAAAATAATAAAAACGCTGGAAGTGTCAAATGAACGTCTTATAGTGGCGAAAAACAAAGTCACTGTAATTGACCAACGATTTATCAATTTTTGGTTCCTGAATCCCTAAATTTCAAGCGATTGGGACTTGAAGAAATGTTTAACTTTTACTCTATTTTATTTATTCGCAATTTGATCTGATTTTCTGTAAGCATACTGATTCTATTAAAATGAGTTATTATCCTCAGAAGAGACACTTTTGTTTTTTAGGGAGTTCATATTATTTGATTCAAAGCTGAGAAAAACAATGATTGGCTAAAGTAGGCTTCTTGCGCTTGAAAATATGTTCGGCATTGAACAGGAAGGAATTCTTAAACGTCATCATTAGTCATTAAACATGGATCAATTTTCCTTGAAAGTAGTCATAATGTCATGGCTTTCATCCCAGTCAGGGGCTTAGCGCCGTTGGTATTCAGGATTGCCTTAAGCTGTCGCGCATCCAGGGATCCTCGGTGTCTCGAGCTTCTTCACCTCCGTGACTTCACGGAGAGTGGCTAAGAATACGGCTACATGCTACCCTTTATGCCACCCTTGAAAACTGCAGTAGGAAAACACTGGATACCCAAAGGTGTCAACCTACGTAATTTGAATTGCATGAAGAATCGAATCATTATGTTATCTTCGCTGTAAACGAGAACAAATGTTATCTTTGTAAACGTGAAGAAAGTAACACTTTTTCTCTTTGGCGTAACTTTCAGAGTAACTCATAGACCTCTAGGTGAACTGAATAACGTCTCATTACCCACTATCCTTTGAACCTGGAACTCTGCAGTTAAATCACACGTTACAACGTTGTTTGACATTACATTCCACACTCCAATTCCGTGAAAACAAACCTTTGCTCTTTGTGGGGAAAATTGAATTACCTCGTTTTACGTGAATGTAGGGAACCCAATGAAAAACAATTGGCATGATGAAACAAATTCATTCAAAGCGAGCTTGGTGTTTAGTTTACATTAAGCTGGAAGCATTGTTTCAAATCGCTTCTTCATTGGATAAATGAACAAACCTGATTAATTTCAATTAGTCTGCCATCCCATATCTCATCACGAAACCTCGACCCCATGACTCTGGAAGTAAATTGAAATTGTGATGTACGTCTATCATAATCAACTATGAAATATGGCAAGAGTTCTAATAAAATGTAGATTTTCTTTTGTTGAGCTTGTGAGAAGAAATCAATTTTAGTGATACAATAATTATTTGCAAGAACAAAAATTAAATTGTAAGGTGTCAGACGTGTGTACTATTTTTGTTACCAGTGCAAGGTATGTGAAAGAAAATAACAAACTACAATATTACGCCATTCACTTAACGTTATATTATCAAACATAAATTTATAACTGCTTAGCAGTATAACTGTAAACCCTTTCTAAACCTGAAACAATTACCAAATTTTATACACTGGAACTATATTTCGTAATGGGCAACTACTGTGACTTTCACAGCGAGTTTAAATTGTTCCTTGTGCCAACGACAAAAATGCTTAAGAGTACAGTGTCATTGTGAGGTGACGGAAGCTTGAAGAAAAAATCTAAAAAAAATTATTACGTCCCTAGACTCTGCCACAGCCTTATGTTCACATTCATGCTAGTGCTTTCCTCTGTATTTTTTGATTTCGCTCTGCAGGCCTTAAACTGCACTAATGAACCAGTAAGTGAAGTAGTATGTTTCATCAGTGTACTAGTAAGCGCAATCAAACCATCAAAAGCACGAGTTTTTTCTAGAATTCTTCCAGAATATTCTAGAGGGAACCGGCTAAGAATTGTGTCAATAGTCTTGTCTTGAGGAATTAAATGAGCTATTGACCATTTTTACGGCCGGCGTCAGTCACCCAAAACGCATTTTAGTCGCTAAAAAAAAAATAAAAAAAACAATAAAAAAAACAGTATTTTCAGGAATTGCCTCAGAGTTTTCAGGCCGGATCTATAAAAAATGATTAGTTCCACAACAGGAGACGTCTTATAACACCTCATTTGTCTCGATTGGTGGATCGGAACTGGTCTAATGTGAGTGACGGACAGACGGATGGATACAGTTATTGTCTTACTACAAACGAATGCCTCTCTTCCATACTAATTTGGCACTGACCGTTGCCAATATAAGACAGATAAAGTCTAAGAATATGAATTTTAGATTGCCTCCCAATGATTTGAAATAAAATATATCACAAATAAATTAAAATAAAATTATATTTAAACCTGTGAACGCGTGCGAACAAACCAACAATCTGTTGAACTGTGGACCATTGTTTTGAATGTGAAAGCTTCATAATGGAAAAAAATAATGACCAGGCCCCTATTGTACGTTACACAATGCTGATCCGGCACTGTCAGTGGACATTTTCTGATTGATACGGATGTATTAACAAACTAAGGGGCAGAGATCTACGCAATTAAAAAGCAAAGAAAAAGTAAATTGAATTGTTTGTGAAATTCGAGATTCTGCACGTGTCTTGCTACACGTGCTACGGAGTTTGGATAACCAGAAGGGTTAATTCTCCAAAAACTTGATAGATCGCACAAAACTTAATTGACAATTTCATTTTAGATTACGGCGTAAGGAAAATAACTTGAGCTAGGGACTCGAAAATGGGACTTCAAAGGCTGAGAATGACGCCCTAGAGAATCGACTCCCATATACTATCGTTACAACAAAACTGTATGGATGTACCTTGGCACAACATCTCTTTACGAGCTAAGGCCTAGCTACAACGATATTGTACCATCCGATATATTAGGCAAAAATAGTAGCAAACTTCCATAATTACATATCGGGTTTGATGGCTCAGAGTATCAATTGATGTCATTGCAGTGCCTCTGACCGGGAAGTTCTAAGGTTCTAGTTCCGACGGATTTTCGATCCTAGCTACACAACTCCCCGCAGGTGGGAACCTGGAAGGGAGCATGGTTTCTGGTGGAGACTTGTCCACCAGACAAGTGGTGCAGGTCTCATGATCGTTCACAAGCCGACTTTTCGAAAATTGCAAAAGTTCAAAATTTGTTCGGAGTCATCCTACAACTAACATTATAAAGATAGATTTTTTCCCTTAATGCAATCTGTTCCTTTAGATAGATATAGATTTTGAAGAGATGTATAGAATAGATTTTTAAATACGGTCATGTACAATTTTCAAAAATTTGAGTACTTTTCACATAACTTTCCGTGAAAATACGTGCGAAAAAATACGTTGTTTTAAACTTAGTTTTAAACGCTGTTTTAGCACCACTAGTTTTAAAAGAGGTCGATGCAAGTAAAAGATTGGGAATCCCTGGTATAAGTGAAATACTGTGTCGTATTCTCTCGTCTGGAAGAGCTTGCTTCAACAGAAAAGTGTCCACTTTCTGCTAGTCGGTTGGCAACACTGGCCATCACAGCCACCGCCGCAGCCGCAGCTTCCGCTCCGGCCACGCGGGGGATGACACCGCGCGCCAAATAATTGACGAGGCAGGCGCCGCGGGGATCCGGGGAACAATTCGCGCCGCGGCGTCACTCAGACGGGGCGGTCGCCGCCGGGTTGGCGAGGAATGAATTGGCGTGGCGGGACAGGGCGTGGCGAGAAGGAGCATCGCTAGGCGCGGCGAGGCGTGGCGAGAAGGAGCATCGCGAGCGTGGCGAGGCGTGGCGAGGCGTGGCGAGGCGTGGCGAGGCGTGGCGAGGCGTGGCGAGGCGTGGCGAGGCGTGGCGAGGCGTGGCGAGGCGTGGCGAGGCGTGGCGAGGCGTGGCGAGGCGTGGCGAGGCGTGGCGAGGCGTGGCGAGGCGAGGCGTGGCGAGGCGAGGCGTGGCGAGGCGTGGCGAGGCGAGGGGGGGCGGGGTCAGGCAAATCGAGGCAGGGAGGGGACGTCAAGCGGAAGCGGCGCGGCGGTCGGGAGCCCAAGGAAACAGAATGAAGGTGACCGCAGTGGGGTAGGGTTCGTGGAAGGAAAGGGAGGTGCAGTTGGGGCGGGAGAGGCGGGATTGATTGATTGATTGACTGATAGTGATTCCGGGCGCGTTAACTACTCAGGTCATTAGTCTCATAAGTGTAGTGTATGTTATACCATCGGGAGGTGGCGGTGATCTTCCCCAAATGGATAGCGAGATCCGGCGCCGACCTACCGTCGACGGAGGTCTTTCGGGTTTTCCCGAACAAGGTATCTCCCACCAGCGGGCATCTCTCCAGCTGGGAAAAGTGCTAAGTTCCCGACAGGTCTCTCGGCATGTGTGGTAGTGGTCTCTCGGCATGTTAGTGTAAGTGTGTGTGTGTGTGTGTAAAGGGGGAGGATAAGACAAGGAAGAGGAAGGAAAGATCGTACGCGGTCCGTGGCCCGTTTTTTAGGATTCTGCTCCGGCATTCGCCTGGTGTTGATCGGAGAAACCACGAAACACTACCGATCAGAGCAGCCGGCCGCTAGAATTCTCCTCCACACCGCAACACAATTCGACATAGCTGAAAAGCTAGTGTTGAAAATCCTACCGCCGTCAGCACTCGAACCTAGAACCTCCCGGTCAGAGGCACTATAGTAACATCAGTTGATGCACTGAGCCACCGCTTCCAGTGGGAACAGCGGGAGTGGGAGGTAGAACAGAAGGGTGAGGAGAGCAGTGGGGCAGGGGTCGGGGGAGGAAACGGAGGGGAAGGGGGGTTGGTGTAGGAGGGAGGGGATGGGGACGGGCCACGCAGAGTCGACGAAATCGGAAAAAGGGGGTGGGGCAGCGAAGACGGCGAGCGCATGCCTGGGCGGGGAGGGGCGTGGTGGCTAAAGAGGAGGGGGTGTCAGAGGTTGGTGGGCGGGGCACGTGAAGTGGTGGCGGCGCGCGAAGGCGAGTGTGTTGGCAGAAGGGAGCGGAGGACGATAGGATGACAAGGGGGTGGATTGAGGGCGGCGGGAGTGCAGTACGTGGGGACAAAACACAATAATGGAGACAGCAGGGGGCCCTGGAGCGACGGGGATGAAATGGGGGGGATGGTGGGGCAGGGCGTCGGGGGAGTGAGCAAGATGAGGGAGGGGCGAGGTCAACGGAAACAGGGGCAAAGAAGTTTGACGTACGGCGGGAAGGGCACGGACAGCGGAGTCGACGAGCGAAAGAGGGGGGTGGATGGGCATATGGCTAGGACGGGGAGAGTTGCGACTGGAGCCATAAAAGGGCAGGGTGGAGAGACCTGCAAAGGCGGCAGTGGGAGGTGATGGGTGGCGTCAACGGCGACGGTTGCAATGAGGACTGTGCGGCTGGCAGGGCCGGGGCGGAATGCGTGAAAGAACGAACAATATTTTGGCGTCAGGTCACGTCACTTGCAACGGATTGGTGGAATTTTTCGATTTCTGAATGACCGTGGATTTCGAATTTCGGCGAACATTTGAAGCCTTTTACTATTTCTCTATGAATAGAATTTTAGAGAAATCGTTGTCTGAAATAAATTAAAGAGTACCGCATGAAACACGCATACAATGCAAAAATCCTACAATACGATCGTATTGTAAAATACTTTCTAGATAATGCCGTTAAAAGTTTCTTGATAATGTTATACAGTAACTAGCCTCCTCTGATATCAAGTACTGATTGTACAGAAAATGAAACTTATATACTTTTGGTCCTCAAGGTTATTTTTTTCGTGTGTTGTCACTTCGATAGGAAGAAGTAATAGAATTCATTGATTGTGCTTCCTTCTTCTTTATTGTCGTTAAAGAGCGCACATCGGGAATCGAAACGTTCCCAATATTTCGGTTACTTCGCTAATATATAAAATATAAAATATGCTGGCAACCTGTGAATGTCGACAAGAAGTTTGCCAATCTTTATAAGGCAAAAGTTGCGTAACTCATGCAGTACTGTTCCATCGTAAATACAATGGTTGCGGCAGGTGGAGTAGACAGTAATAGAAGGCAGGATGGTCCGCCTCAGTTCGCAAAGTGTGCCGCAGGGGGCAGAAAAACGCCCTGCCGTGCGCCTATTTCCAGGGCCTTTGCTCGCGTCGTGTCAAACATGACAGTCGCCCTATTCCACAACACATGTTACATCCGCCTTTGAAAACGCTGAGACCGAACTGATTTGCTTGAACCTGGGCGTCATGGTCACTCTAGCTTACTTTGTAAAAGCTTTAACCCGGATGCACTCTAGAAGATAAGAGTACTTAAAAATGCACGAGAAAACAAATGATCCATTATTTGTCGGCGTGTTTTTTCCTCTTAGGAAGAAGTCATTTGTTTTCTGAGATAACCGCAAAAGATGGTCCGTGTTTAGTTAATGAAGTACTTGACCTTTGGTTTTTCCAAGTCAAAGTGTTTATGGCTGATTAAATGATCTGCTTGTTATTCAATATTTGACCTTAAAACTCGCGCAATGTTTGTTTTATCGTTATAAATATTTGCAATCACTCTGCTTTTGGAAAATCTTTTCTTTCGTGTTTTTTTAAACCAAATAGAAAATCATTGAAAATGCAAAATGTTGATTATTACTTGTCATTTCTGCTTTGTGAATTAAAAAAAAGTGCTTAATCCAGACGTTGGTAGACCACGGATGACGTACTTTTTATTTATTTTTCAGAACTTCTCAATCACAAAAATATTTCCAACTGGTTTAGATAGGAAACACCTGAATATGGAATAAAGTATTAGGTATATAGTGATTTGCGCTTGCCCGTTATACCATAATCACAAATCCGTATATGAACCGTGCATTACGTACAATTCACAAAACCTTTCGTTCGCACAGATCAGTGAAAGCTGCATTTGTCTGTGCTAATTCGGCAGGGTCTAATCTAGTTATTGCAGGAGACTACGAAAGAGCGCCGTTGCTCGTGAATGTTCCTTATGTTGTGAAAATGTTGTATTGCTACATTTGTTGTGGTATCACATCTTCATATTTATAACACTGATGGTGTGTATATGAAATTTGTGCAAAATATGTGAATGTAGGCTGTAAACCAGGTTATTTGATTATTTTTTCTTTTCAGCATTTCGATTCGTGGTATTAACGCTTAGAGTGGACATGGAACTGTTTTTATATCGATAATAACGAATGTCATCGAAGTGTCACTTCATTGGAAAAATAGTTGATTTGCGAGGAAGATAAAATTTCCATCAGACCCAAATAATTGCAAGAATTGTGTACCAGGTCTAAAAATGTCCCGCAAAAGCGTTAACAACACTACTCAAGGTAGGGGGTACAAATTGCAACGAATGGAACGAAAAAAAAATGGAGCTTTCAAAGAAAGCAAAATTTCACTCATCACAAAAAATAGAACACATTTCATGTCCAATAATATAGCAGCAAGTGGACTTTTTATGATTGCAATATTACAGCCAAAAATGTGCTTGGGCATGCATACTAGTGAATGTCTGGCCTCTCCCGCAACGTTTGGCAACATCAGGAAAAAAACGAAACAACTGCGTTTCATTGAACAGATATAATAAGTGTATACAATTTGTTATTTTTTAAGTTGAGTTGAGAAAATTCCAAATACTTCGAGTTCTCCTTGGAGTTGCAAAGAGTCCAGTACCCCAGATTAATCGTATATGTGTGTGTGAGAGCCCGAGCATGCGCATACACCTTTAAAAAGACGAGGCTCGAAACACCCCCTTCCTCCGTCATTGGCAAAGGGCGCCGCGGGCGAGGCCGACTAGTGCGCCCCTGGCGGGTGACGTGGGATCTCCTGTAATTTATCGTGCGGCGCCCCACCCACGGGGAAAAAGGTCGACGCAAATTGCGGGTGTTGTGTTTTCTCTGCGCGGCGATTAAAAAAGCTGAGTTTTTTTTTCAATTGGGCAAACATTTAGTTGCCGCCGCACAAAATCCTACAGTACAACATAAACTATACTGTTTTGCTTATAAGTTCCATGTATAGGAAATGTTCCCCATTTCCTGTTTTTTTCTGAAGAGGAAGTAAAATTACGACTGAACCTACTGACCTTCTTTTTATTGGAAGGGGTCAGAGGTAATAAGAGAATGAAGAGATAACGTTACTTTTTAATTACGCACATATCTCACTTATTGCATTTTATGTTTGTTCGACCTCTTACACGATCTAGAAATTTCTAACATTTATTCTGAGACACCTTGACTAGTTGCTTCGGCGTTAGCCACAGCGTTCGTTCTCTGCGAGCCGAACTCAACGCGAATCGTCTAATGCAATGTTAATACGAAAGCTATCGCGAACAAAACGTATGCAGAAATATCGAAACCTTTACTCTAATCAATTTTAAATCATTCTTGAGAACTGATTGTGGATCATATATATTTAAATCTATTATACGCTCCTTATGAATGACCAATCTGTTTTAATGCAACCGTCAGTAACATAAACGCTCTACAAGTAATTCAAAATAAATTTTTGCAAAGAATTCTAAGAGCTCCGTGGTTTTCCAAAGAAGCAAACAGCCACAGAAGCAAATGTAGTGCCATTGAATGTTCATATTAACATGTTCTCTCCATGTTTCTTCTCTTCATTAGTATTCTCACCTAGTTGTTCCCAATTCAATATTGGTTCTTCTCTACAAACCCCCGTCGAATAGGTTCCGGCTTTCCCAAGGATAAACTGAAAACTCCTGATTTTCCTATTCCTCTACAAGTTTAAATTCAGTAGTAATTGTAATTATTTATCACATTACCTCTTCTGACTATAATTCAATACAACTATCTTTCTTATTAAATGTATTTAATATTTAAAAATGCAATAATAATCTTGCAAATACAACGTCCTAAGGATGCTTGCTTCTAAAATATTAGAAAAAAATGTAAATTTGTAATCGTATCTAAACGACAATGTATGTCGAGCAGAAAGAATGAAATAAACGAACAAACATGTTTCAGGTGTTCCCGCCTTCGCCGCCGCAGTCATGAGCTCGTCCCCGCCGCCCCTCCTCATGGTGAGTATCCCACAGGGTCATTAGAATCATACGTGCAGTGCAGATTATAGTTCGGAATCGGAGTTGATCCTGATCTGCAGAAACAGATCCACATGTCGCCTTGTGCGGTTTTCTCTCCTTTGGGTCACTCCCCACAAGAGGGCCAAACCTCAACGGGATAAGATCTAAGCTCCCGGCTGGTCTCCCGACGTGAGTGATACTGCAGAGCTTGTAGGTGTGTGTGTAAAGTAGAGATGGCAAAAAGTCAGTCATGGTTTTAAAACATCGATATATTTACACCAATGTTTTGTTTTAGGTGTTTTTTTTTCAGTTTGATATGTTTTCCAGAAACATCGATGTTAAAAAAAAAGTATTATTTTCTTCGATGATTTTGTACGTGGTAATATAATTTAACTGCATTTTGAGCCTTGGCTGTATAGAATATTGATTAGAATATTAAGAAGACGGAGTGCTTTAAGGCAGAATTTACTTTAAGCTAGTATTTACCTATTATGCATATTAGATGTAGGGCGCTTTATTTCTATTACTTATGAATGAAATCGAATAGATAGAATAAAAGTAAAACAGAATGTTCCTAATTTTTTATTTCCTTCTTAATATTTTATAAATACTATTATTAACATACGACTTACACGTGACTAAACAAGAAAATATATCACTATTTTATTTAAGTTCTCTAATTAAAATGGATATAGGAAAGGAAAATACCATCTGTTTTATCATATTTAAAACATCGATTTTTTGTCGATGTTTGGACTGACATCGAAAAATTTTTGGTAATGTATCTAAATATGGAGGTATCGATATTCTGACAATATTTGCCATCACTAGTATAAAGATATAGGAATGGACACAGATAAGGAAGGAAGAATCGCGCGCGCTTGCCGCTCAGGTCGTTGCCCCGACATTTGCCAGTTATAATCGAAGCAACCACGGAAAACTCCCAATCAGAGCAGCTGGCCGTTAGAATTGTAATTCAAAGACAGTTTTAGTTCTTTCAAACAAACGTTTGAAAGATTGAAAACAAATCGTGATCATTGGAGTCGCGGATTTCCACGTGAAAAGGTAGAAAAACCATTTTTTTTTTACTTTTTTGTAACCTTTATAAAGCAGAAAAAGGCATTGGAAAGTATAACAAAGAAGCTGCACGATAATACGTTTGGGCGAGCGAGCGGTAGTTACCCCCTTTAAAGCAACACCAAAACGATACAATTCCTTATTTTCCTATTTGTAAATTTGCAATTATTTTGTATTGTGTCATTTTCCATGTCATGTGATTTGACTTACTTCTAATCAACCACGTGTAAAAAGTTTGAGGTTATAAACTTCTCTCTGTACAGTATTCACATTAATCCATTTTAACATACCTGCTCATTATAAGTACTGATCAACGCAACCCTATAAAAGACAGAATCTGAAGAATAAGAAATATAATTTATTTTTTTCGAAGCTACATCAAATTGAATGAACAGAGTCAATGAACAAATTCCAATTACTTAGAAAATGTACTTACTTATAGAACGTTGTTAAAAAAGCAAATGAATGAATAAATAAAAACAATTACAATTTTGCTTTCACTGGCGATCATAAATAAAAAGTACATTTTCACACTGTATGCCATCCTGAATCTCATGAGGCATACTGAAATATCGCCTGTTCATGGTACTAAAATAAACCATAGTCTCCTTGTTTACCGTTCTGCATTATCCAAAACGTCATTACGCTAGATGTGCAATATTGCTGAAGCACACTCCCGGCACTCTCGAAGATGCATTAGTTAGAGGCCAGGGGACAGTTCCATGACATTACGTGCACAGCTCTGCACTATAATTTGCTTTGGAACGTTTACCCAATATTGGCTTGTAGCTGGTTAACAAATTATTAAAGATTTAAATTGATAATTAATTGTACGTATTTAGGTGAATTATGTCAAATGAGAGAGTACTTAATCTAGTTGATCGTGTCTCATTTATTAAACATAGCAAAGAAAATGAACATTCCAAAGGTTTAGATAGAAGGGAGTTATCAACCTAAATAGCACAAGCAATAAGCAATGTGTTATGGAAATTCTAAAATCTCACTGTACTGTTTATAGGTCGTATAGATATATTTATTTTTATCTGCTCTAAGAATTGGGAAACTCGACAGATACTGTTCTACTTTAAACAAATCTATAGCTCTAACAAATTTTGAAACTTTGACACTTAACCCAATTGCCCAATAATTCCAGATTAATTGTCAATTTACGATGCAAAAAATATTTTTTGTTAATTTAAAAATAAAACTCAGTTGTGTATCCTGTGTCGTAATCTCTTGGAAATATAAACATTACTAATATAAAGTAGCCACTTCTTTAAACGTGAACGCATTTATTCACAAAATGTTCAGATGAGCATTTAACTCACTAGAAAACTATTAATTAATATGAACAGCGCATACATTTCAAAATAAATATTTGTTAAAACTGATCTGACCACAATTGATTTTTGAGTCATCGATTCATTTTTTTACCGTCTACACCATACGTTTCAAAAGGAAAAAAAAGAATTCAGGAAAGTATCTGACGTTCACTGTTAAAATAATAAAACTCCCCAATTATTGTTTGATTTTCCCCAGCCCCAATTTTAGACGTCAATTACGAAATTATGTGAGAGAAACACAAATTAGAAAACCGTTAATTGGTCGGCAACTAGCAAACTCAAGGCAATCTGAGAGAAACTTCACAAACTACTTTTGTACACATCAAACTTCAAATGAAATTATTCCTTGAAGAAAATTATTGGCATAAACCTTAAGTCATATAACATGTCAAATTGTGAGGTCCCAAAAAATACTTTTACAATAATTGTCTCGTACGTGTTTCTTAATAACTAGAAATATTCATATGTAGGTTTTTGAACATTCTAAAATAAATATTCAAAGTAAATTGCAGAGAAGAATAAATTTCGTAGAAACTTGTCCAGTTTTACACTGATTGAAATAAAAAATGGTAGATGTTGAGAAATGTATTGCAGGGCGATTGCACTGTTTAGCTGCAACAGCTGAGAACAATTCTGCGTCTCGTAGCCTCAATCGGCCACGACGGCGCCAGGTCGCGTGGCCCTCCAACGGCCCCAATTAGCCCTTCGGGAAGCGGAGCGAGTGCGGCGGAGGCGGGGGCGGCGCCGGTCGAGTGCTATTCGCGATCACTTTCACCCACATCGATTGGCTCCCGACGAAAGGAAGAAAGGGGATGGAAGGAAGCTTCTGCAACTTCGCCGCCGCCGCGCTGACGGACAGATAGCGGAAGGATTTCTGAAATGAACAGACGTGGGTATCTAGGGCGGAGTTCGGAAAGATGTGAGTGAATACTTTGTTTCCGGGAGCAACTACATAGAAGAATCCGCCTAATAATGAACCAAAATGACAGTTCGCCAACTAGTGAACATCACATTTTGAGAAGTATTCCTCCGCCGCGACAGCTGTTCAGCTACGCCTCTTCGTAAAGTGTTTAGTCATGGCTCTCGTGAAGACATCACTATCCAGATGTCTAAGAGTTTCGCTGAGGTGTCGATATATATATATATATATATATATATATATATATATATATATATGTGTGTGTGTGTGTGTGTGTGTGTGTGTGTGTGTGTGTGTGTGTGCGCGCGCGCGCGCACGTACGGCGAGTCCGAAAAATATTGAAATTTAATTACATATGAGGAAAAATCTTTTAACATGCTCTTAAATTCAGTAAAATAAAACTGCCACGAATGTAAATACAGCTCGCCACAATACTGCACTGACGCTGGAAACACGTGAGCCAGTACGCATCTCACATTCAAGACTTGGTTTCAAAATAAACATAATACTTATCACAACGACCATAGAACCTCCAGTTATGTCGCCAGCACTAGCTGTAAAATGGTCCTTTGTTATAAAAATCGCTCTATACTTGGGTTTTTCTAACGAGGCATCTGAGGGCAGTATCTCCAAGATGGAATATGACACGGCTTTTCACGTCTTTATCGGTCGTGCCGCTAGAGTCACTTGATCTGTAGCACTGCTTTATACGGTCACGATCATGCGAATCTTGTGACAGGACTGAGAAAGGCGCAAAAAGTCGTGCCATATTCAATCTTGGAGCTACTACCCACAGATGCCACGTTAGAAAAACTCAAATATAGTGTACGTTACAAATAGATTGATTATTTCGTGTTTTTTGAAGCGTCAACTGCTATGGTCATTAGTTCCGTGAGTGTAATGCTTTCTTATCACGAGAAATGTCGCGGTTCTTTCTACCATACATGGTGAGATCCTGCGCATTCCCACGACTTGCGGGGTATTCCCAACCTGGGAATCTTCCACTTGTGAGGCCCCGCCCGAGCCGGGACAACCTCTACGCTCCTGACTGATCTCCCAACATGCGTGCAGGTAAACGTGGGTGTAAATAAGAGGAGAAGCTAGATGAAGGAAAAGGAAGGAAATATCGCGCAAGATCCATGTTCCATTTGTTAAGGCACTTTTCTCTAATTTGCTTGGTCGAAGAAACAGCGGATAACAACCGATAAGAATAGCAGGCCGCTAGAATTCTCCTCCAGGCAGCGGCTGAATTCGACCTAGTTAGGAAACTAGTTTTGAAGATACTACCACCATCGGGACTCGAACCCAAGGACCTCCTGGTCAGAGGCACTACAGTGGCATCACTCGATGCTCTGAGCCACCTCAGCCGGTTGTGAGTATAGTGCCTGATATAGGCTGGGAGTGGCGGTGTTCCTCCTCACTGGAACGTGAAATTCAGCAACGAACTACACGCCGAACAGTGTGTAATTTTGACTATCTAGGAGGAAAAAAAACTCCCTTTCAAATGAATTTCTCGAAGTTTTTGGAGATCTGTTAAGTAAATAATGTACAAATAAACAAATCTGCTTGTAAAACTTAAATTTTTACGAAATATTTTTTAAAACTTTTAGGAACTTTGAATACTTGTATTCGCCCTCATGAGAGTTTGTTGAACGTTACATTTGTTTAATATTATTGAACGCAGTATTTTAATTTTACAAAGCATACTCTGAAAGAGAATAAAATGAAAGTTTACAAGAATAAAATACTGAAAATGAAAAAATAAAAACAAAAAATACAATTAAAGGAATGACAAATACTTACAATATAGTTTGAATCACTACTCGCGTACTCTTCTAATGGTGATTCTTTGAAGTACATCGTCTCTTTTGCCTCATTCCTTGATTCTAATAATATTAAAAGTTCAGGTTTCACTTTTTTGAGTGCAGTTGTAGTTTTGGCGCATAAGCTCAAAATGAATGGATCTGAGCTAATAAGCAGTCTATGGAGCAAATGCATATATGTGTCTACTCTTGACGTTTTACTAGTTCTTCTTTTTTCGCCACTTTCGCTTTATTTTATTTTCCTCTCTCTTGTCATGTTCGAATTTTTGAACGATAAGAAATATGTATTTTCCCAAACAATAGTTTTAGTCTTATCAGCAACATTGTAATTTTGTATAGGTACCATTTAAAAACTAAACAAACTTTCGTCAGTATATTGTTCTTCAGAACACTTTTGTGTATATCTGTTTTATTCAGACCCATCCGATCCCCATTTAATGATTATTTCAAAATATGTAGTTTGAAGAGAATGTAAAATTTCTGTTGGTTTTTGAATTTTAAATGTCCCTGTCACAGTGTGATCAATGTTTGGTGGGGAATTTTAGCTGGTCTTTCTCTAACTGTAATTTCCGCTGGATAGTATAACTTGTTTAGCTTCCTTCACTTTATGATAAGGGGGACAGAAATTACAATTGGAGTTTTTCGCTTGTTAGCGTATGTGTATATACTGGTGGGTTGAAAGATTGGTATTCACCATCAAAGCAAGTGCCTAATCTACTGACAATGAATGTTTGACAAATACATCTAATGTAAGACTTAATTTTGTTCAAAAATGCTTTTTGATATTCAAAAATTCCTAATTGGCGTAAGAAAATATTTATGGCAACTTAGAATCTCCCATCAATTGATGTTTTTACCCGTGTATGAAATAACAATCTGTGGGTATCTTGAGCCTTTCTGTAAATACGTGTATATTATTTAGATAAGCAGGTATATGCAGCTAGTCTTTTCACAATTAAGAACCAAAAAGTACTAGTTTTAAAATGCATATGACTTGAAAGGTCTATAATGGTGTAACACACTAAAACTCTACTTGAATTTAGAGAATGTGTAATTCATTTAATATAAAACGCTCACCTTTTCCATTGACGTTTTTGGGCACAACAAAAATCAATACTTAAATATTATCCACATAAAATAATCGTAAAACCATGTAAGTCACTACTAATAAATTCACAAATCACAGAATGAGATAAGTGGTATATCCCGACCAAGAGAACTTCACGGTTTCAAAAAGGTCAGTCAGAGCTGAGCACTGCCGGACCGGCAAATGACGTTTTCGAACATACATCATGGGCTTCATGTGACCTTTAAGAGAAAACTAACAACGTTTTTACATAGTTGAGACGTACTCCAACACAGAAATATAACAATTTTACTATTTCAGTTCAGTCGAAAATTTAATTTTTTCCATCTAGTTGTGCAAAATTACACACTGTTCGGGTTGTTCTCATCAGGTATCTCTGCCCAGTAGAGCACTGTCACAATTGGGACTTGCTCTTAGCTCTCGTCTATTCTCCTGACATGTGTAGTACTGCAGGACATGAAAGAGTGTGTGTAACGGGTGAGGAGGAGTCAACGAATGAGACAGGAATGATCTCGCATTTTTCTTAGCCCGTTTCTTGGAGTTCACCTGGTACAGATGCAATAATGCCTGGAAAATTATCGACCATAATAGCTGGTTTCTAGAACTCTTATCAAAGCAGAGGTTCAATTCGAACCGTATTTATAAACCTCAGCCAGGGGTCTGCCAGGCCTAGAAGGCTGCCAGTGTTCGGTTTTGCGATTTATGAACGACCCCCAGCCAATTCCAGTTGCCCCTTGTACTTCTAGCAAGCCCCCAGACGGCAGGTCCCTAAGAGTTCTGCTAGCAGAGCTTCATAAATATGACCCATGTTTATTCTCGAGTCGGCAATCCATGAGAGATGGAACTCAAACCCTACAACCTCCTTGTCAGCGATGTTGCAGAGAAGGGCAGAGACGCTGCAATATTACCACTGAGCCATCGTAACCGATAAAAGATATACGGAAGTTGAGTCATTTCTGATCGAGGTGAAAAGCAGGATTGTTAGGTGGAGGTGACGTGTTTGGATTGGATCAGACACATGAGGTAATGTATGAGTAGATTAATCGAAGTGTATGAACCAGTATGGGATAATAGGTTAAGAGCATAGAAACTAGTGATAAAATGGGATGACCGAATCTGAAGTAGTATCTTTGACGTTCTGAAATGGCGTGAATGATTATTTACCTCTCAATTCGTGCATTAAACACTATTTTAAAAGATAGATACATACTACATTTCTTGTGACTTGCAAACGGAAACAACTATCTTCGAAACCTTATATTGAAAACTTCATGCCCAATTGCTGCATTATAAAATGCGATGAAAGTGGCGCAAACTACATTTCTTTAAAGCGCTCGTCTTCGACACAGTACGTAGTAAGGAAACACTCTTGCTAGTTCAAATGACACTTCTGTTCTCATCTTTGTAATTGCAAAATCATCTTAATTGCCTTAACGGAATACAAATGGGGAAACTTGACGAAATGGCAGGAACGTAAAAGAGCGACATTCATAATTGCATTAGACAATGTAAATTGTTGAATGTACTTAAAGTGTAAATCTCATGAAATTCTTCAGATGAGAAATAACAAATTTGCAGCTAAACAGGCAAAAAATAAATAGACAAACCAATGTACGGAGCCATCGGTGGAATAATCTTTTAAGCTGAGGTTTGGGCGAACAGACAGACTGTTGTTCGTCTGTTCAACAATCACGTCACCTTCCATGTGGCTGAACAAGCACCTGGGTGGTGTTCTGGTGACATGTAGATTGGAAAAAGCGAGAACACGCGAACAGATGAACAATGGAGAATTAAGGATGAACGTGTGAATAGCTAGTGAACGTGTCAGGCCACAGAGGTTTGAACACATGAGCTCCATCCTGATGGACAACCTGAAAGGTAGTCGTGTTGAGTAAATAAACAAAGAATAGCGAGCAAAACTGGAACCAGGAATTCACCATTGGGTGGGCGCATGTCAGAGCTCGAGGATAAACGAATGAGGTCATGTGATTGAGTTGGAAGAGGAGTCGGTAGGCTGGAGTAAATCGAATGGACAGGAAGAAAAGGTGTGCGCCTCAAACTGCCGGGAGAACAGTAAGGAGGAACTGGGCGTAGCTTGAGGACGAGCGGGCTCAGAAGCAAAGCCTGAAAGCGTCTGCTTGTCTCGTTTCTTTCCACTCGGTCGCTCCTGACAGCTGGAGTCTTTTTCTTCGAGGAACACTACGTCTTTTGTTCGTTTCTTCTTTAAAGGGTTATTTTATTTCAAGCAAAAGCGAAAACGCCGATATTTTTACTTCAAATGTTTTGAAAGAGATACAACTATCAGCCTTCATTTCTAATAATAAATGGACAGTTAATTATTTCGGTCCAGTTCATGTATCATTTTTATTTTAGTTTATTAAATAAATAAATACGTTTTAAGATATGATGCAAATTCCGAAAAATGGACCAGCCCCAATTTTTTGCCTTTCTTGCTACATATGAGGGGGGGATTCAAGGAAAGAAAGAAGCCCTTTTGGGGAAATAATTGATTACAATTGTTTCAAAATTGCCCATGTTTCATGCAAAAACTACTCATACTTTTAAAAAATTAATGTGTAGTGGTGCTACTGAATGGCATGAACTTTCTCGTACTAATTAGTTTTCTAATTTGTTTGGTTGCAACTAGTTTTCAGTTTTGTCCCCCTCTCTTCTTATCTGCCATCTATCACCGCCCAAACAATATTTTTTTTATATTTTCTCAATTTTTCGGTCCCCTAATATTATAAATGAAATATGATTTTCAGGACATTGAGAAGAGTAAAACCTCGCCCTATCGTACGGAAACATTTTGTTGGAAAATTTGGAGCCGTTTGGGAGAATGTCATTTCGACGTTTTTCTGTAAATACGAAAATTGAAGGTATTTTCAAAGAAAACTTTTGAGTTTTCGAAATATTTCATTGGAAGGCATTTACAACAGTATTCACTAATAATGCAGTAATGTAAACAAGTCGATGAAAATGTGCATATTAAAGGCGTAAGAGATATTTCAAACAAATTACATTGGCGTAATTTTTGAAAACAACAACAATAAAATAGAGGAATGGCTCATGTGTTATTTTTGGGGGTACATTGCAAGAAGTCCCTGGGACATTTTCAAAAGTTTCTCAAAAGTTGCTCCAAATTCTATTCTTTAAATTCAATGTAAGAATAGAGTGAAATACACCAAGAAAAATGACATAGACAGGATTTTAACTGATAACTCTAAATTTTCGAAAATTGAAAAAAGTTTGAAATTTTTTCAGAGTCTTACTGTTTCTGTTCTTTTCCTCGACACCACGCTACGAGCCTTGGCCGACCAGCGGTCGGCGTCTTAAAACAACAAAATTGAAGATAAATGAGCAATATAAAAAGAAAAAGAAAGACGGGCAATATAAAAAAAAGCCAAATATTTCTCAAACACGGTTCCAATTTTTATCCTTTAACTTTCGATAGGGATAGTTCTAAATGTACTAAGTAAGATCGTATAAACGTGGTTTTCTATTCTTTTGTGTTTAAAAAATTACACAATTGTAATTTTTGATATCTCTCTCACGCCGTTAATATTTACACTACCGGCAATTTGTATACATTGTTGCAGTTATGGGTACATGTGCTTCACAAGTGATGTGCTATGAAGTTTCTCGAAGACTCAAAACTCTTCTGTAAAAATGAACTCAAAATTCCTCATTAGAGAAACGCTCAGATGGCATTTTCTAAAAAACGGTGCAAATGTTTTCTTTCAAACTTTTTGTGCGAACACAGAATATTAAATATTTTCCATATTTAAATTCAACAAGGAAAATCTCTTCTAAAGTATTGATAAATCGAATCAATACGAAATTAATTACAAATGAAAAAATGTGTAGAAATATTATGTTAGGGCAATTGTATTGAAAGAAACGCCGATCTGGATTGCTGAGGTGGCTAGAGCATGTGCCGACACAGTGCATGGTTCGGAAGGGTCTCGGGTTCGTTTCCCGCCACGGGCATGTCTGTTTGTCCCTTGTCATTCATGTTGTCGCGTTGAGTCAGCTGACCCCAGATAGAGGTGCCCGCAAGTGTGCCAGTGTCTCGTGTAAAGTGTGTCCCCCCATGAGGGACATATTGAGTACCCGACGGGGATAGACGAAATCGACTTCCCCTGACGTTGGAAAAGCCCCTGGAAGAAACAAAAAGGGTACTCGAACAAACATGTCTTATTAAAATGAATTTTTCTTTAAGAACCTTCCACAGGTAATACCGCAAGTGTGCGCAATAATCCACGATTGAAATTACATTCTGGTGGGTTTCAGAATATGCGAGAGTTATTAATTGTATTATTAAAACTCGTGCTTTCAAAACACCACCTTTTATGATCGATGTATCGCAGAATATTAGGCAATTAGAGAGAGGTAGTAAGAAAAATCAGATAGAAAAAGCAAAATTGTTTTTAGATACTCCGCTCTTATTGGGGCATTTCAGATGCACTCTAGCACGTTGATGATGTAAATTTCATGAGTGAAATAGACAAAGATAACAGTACGAACGACACGCAGTCTGTTACACAAGTAATGGTCTTAGTTGTTGGTGATAAACATTGGCTATCGCCTCGGAATACAAACTTCAACTGCCACCGCCATTTGCTCTCTATCGGTGTAATGGCGGTAATAACTATCTCGAAGGCGGAGCGTCAGCATCCCGCACAGAACTCCTGGGCGACGGGGGCCGTGGGTGGCGGGCTGTGGGCGACGGGCTGTGTGTGGGGGCAGCGGCGGGTTTGGGCGGCGGGGACGGGCGGCGGGAGGAGCAGCGGGGCGTGGGCGGCGGGCGGAGCGGGCAGGGCGGGCGAGGCGGACGGAGGAGCGGGTGGGGCGGGGCAGGCGGATGGCGGGCTGAGCGGGCGGGCGGGCGAGGCGGGCGGGCGGGGCGGGTGGGGGCGGGTGGGCGGGGGCGGGTGGGGCAGGCGTGGCGTGGGGCGGCGGGCGGGACGGGGCGGCGGGCGGGGCGTGGGGCGGTGGGCGGGGCGGGGGCAGAGCGGGGGGCGGGGCGGGTGGGCGGCGGGCGGGGCGTGGGGCGGTGGGCGGGGCGGGAGGCGGGCGGGAGGGTGGTCGGCGACCCGCGGGAAGTGGGCGGGGCGAGAGGTGTTCGGCGGGGGCGTGAGTGGCGGGGCGTGGGAGGTGGGCGGCGTGCTGCGGGTGAGGGGGCGTGGGCAGCGCCGATGGGGTGGGCGGGCGCGGCCGGCAGAGAGCCAGCGCAACAGCGTGGACCTGGCGGAGGCCTACAGCGTGGCCAGGAGGTTTCGGAGGAAGTGCCGCCGCCCGCCGCACAAAGAGCCAGGCGATCGTAAAAAGCGAAAGAAATAACATGCACTTTATCGTATAATTGGAAACGGGTACAAAAATTATACCGAGTTTAATAAGAATAAATATTCAGAGGTTTTTTTTTTCAAAAGTGTAATAATCTAAATGCCCGAAACCCAAAACACTATGACGTCAATTCATTAACCTGATTCACGAGCCAATTCAAACACAAAATTTGCCTTTTTTCTACGTGTATCATTCGTGCACAAGCAAAATATAACATTTAAACATCGCCATATTTGGGTTAAGTAAAGAACTATGTTTAGAAAATAATATATTTTTACCAAAAAGCAAACGAAGTTCACGCAGTCTTGGAGTAATCCGTTTGTCTTTAACCGAAATATAAACGTTTCCGCTCAGAATAAAACCGTGAAAAATGACAATTTTGTAGATGTGTCACTTCTTCTAACGAAAGTATTAACAGCACTTTGTTCCTGAACACTAAAACTGTACATCCGAATAACCATCAATGAAACAAATTTTCTAACTGACGCCTCATTTCTGGCCCGTTTCTCTCACTGTGCGCCGTCTTCATCTCCGCCAGCGCCTTGGGGCAGATGGGGCTAAATTTACGCGCGGCCACTTGCCGCCACACATCACGAGCCGCAAATCCCCCCGCCCGAACACGTGTTCGCTCATTCATATTGGCCGCTTTTTCGCGGGGGCGCTGCCGTCACCAGGATCTTTGTCGGTGTCCCCACGCTCGAGCCACTTCGGAAAATGGAAGCGGTGGAAACAACGGATGTGACTGTAGCGACGTATGATGATGGGGAAAAATTAGAAAAATAAAAGTTAAACAGGAAAATAAGAAGAAAATAGAGAAGAAAAGAAAAGAAAAAAATGAAAAAAGAAGAAAAGATGGGACTTACATAATTATGTTTTTCTTGCTTAAATAAATATTAATATTTATCTCATCTAATTATTCTACAGCCCGATTCTATAGCCACGTCATGAATCTCAGATTTTCTAAATCAGTAGTTCTCAGCCCTAGGGAATTTTTTTCGGCCCGCCGGTAATATATTTTATTTATTTATTATTATTTTTTTTTGTGTTTTCGGGCGCGTACAGTGCTATGGTAATTAGATCTGTAAGTACAGTGCATGGTTTCATCACGGGAGGTGACAGTGTTCGTACCCCGCAAGATGGTGACGTCCGGCGCCGACATATATCTGGCTTGGGTTGTTTCTCCGTCCAGGTATCTCCTCCCATCATCTGAGCACCGCCCCACCCCGGATCAAGGACTAAATTTCTGACTGGTCTGCCGACATATGTGATAGTGTAGTGCCTCACTGCTAAATATTACCATCAATCTTCTTTTGCTTGTCATCAGTCGATTCCCTATTAAATTATTACTTCGATTGGCTTATTTTCTAAATTAAGAAGACTATTTTGATATTTTTCTTGTTCATCGTCTTCTTTATCTGCTGTTTGCCTTGTGATTCAGGAAAATGCCTCGACCTACCATTTCGTTTCCCTGTGATTCTCAGTCTTCTTTCCCGTGGTGTTTCCTCTCTTTTTACCGAAGTTGTAAATTTAGAGTAATTAATGACTATAATGAGTATTCTTGGAATGCAACGAAATGTGTTTTGTTATTATCATCATTATTATTATATTTTTGTTTTATTTAAAATATCAAACGCCAGTTGTTATTTTCAGAATATTTGAATTTAATGTTTTTGTTTTCTTGCAGAGAGAATAATTTTGCGTGTCCACCTGCTACACATTTATTTACGTATTATTTTATAAATTTTGCCAAAACATTTTCATTTATTTCTAAATTTATTCAACATGCTGAATGCACTTGCTGGTGTAGCATCGTATGTAAATATTTTTCTCCCAATGGTCCCTTTTTGCAGTTATGTTGTTTTGTGTTTCCACAAAACATTTTGTTGCTTCCAGATTTTGTTTTCAATTTGTTTCCCACGCACAGGTTATTATAGAATTTTGATGTACTACATTTTTACAGTGTTAAAAATCTTGGAGCATGGTCATTTACGACGTATTCTATTAAGCATATGGCGGATTTTATTCAATGTACTGAAATGTTTCGGTTTGTTGCTGATAACAGATTGTGAGTTGACAGACCAATACATTATTGCGCTAATAATGTGACGTGAAAATAAAGGAAGTTACCTCAGAAGTGGTAGCTTTGAAAATAAATTATTGTTACGAGGATATCATATTTTACTCCATTTTTTCGGAGGGCATTGACGAAACTATCGACAGTAAATAGCGATACTGGAAAATTCAAATGATTCTGAATTGTGTCAACACCTGCCTTCCGCAATGGCACTGGAAGTGTTTCTTCAGCTACTTTTTCTTCATTCTAGGATTGCGGCTCTCGCCTTCTGACATAATTTTTCTGGGCCCCGTTCCACCACGGTTACATCTAATCGACTCAGTGTTGCCAAGTTGAGGGCTCCTTCTCTTCCCAACACGACGAAATGGGAAAAAGAAGTTGAAACAATCAAGGAACTTTTATTGACAATTCTAGAAAATTAATGCATTAAAAATTTGTGTTCAGTAATACAATTCAATAATATAAAGCAATAGGATTTTACATTCAACATCTTTAGGAAGAATTTTCTAATAGGATGAATCCATTCATAAACAAACAATTTTACTTAACTTTTTATAACTGATAATCAATACACTACTTAGAACATTATTAACTTTAAAGGAGTATATAATTATCATTTGACTGACATTTCAAACTTCGCAGCGAATCGAAAGGCGAAAGCATGTTTTTGTACCAAACGAGAAGCGTAAGACTGAATATGCCAATAAATTATCATCGCTATTAATGGCCATTTCTTGAAACCACTTGGATCATAAAAAGAAGCGCTCGCTCCAATAACGACCTAATCTCACCATAATATCAGTCACCATTATTTACACATGATCACTCCATTTGATTGGATGATGGATAGATTAGTGATTTCGAGCGCGTCAACTGCTAAGGTCATTAGTCTCTTAAGTCTAGTGCATTTTTTAACGCGGGAGGTGGCAGTGATCTCCCTCGCTGGCCGTCGACATTCGGCGCATACCTACGTCGGCTAGAGGGGTTTTCTCCAACCAGCGAGTCTCCCATCAGCGAGGCACCACCTCAGCCGGGACAATCTCTAAACTCCCGACCGCTCTTCCGGCATGTGTGGTAGTGTGGTGCACGTTAGTGTATGTGTGTGTAAGTTAGCGGTGAGGTTAGAACAAGGAATAGGAAAAACTTCCCGGTCAAAGGCACTACAGTGAAATCAGTCGATGCCCTGAGCCACCTTTCGCGGTGGTCTCCCGACAAGTGTATAGGTGTAGTGCATGTGAGGATAAGATCCTCATTTAACATTTAAAGAAATTTTACTTCGCTTTGGTAACATTCCTCCCCACGTAAGTGGCAACCCTGTTTCCGGTAGAAGACTCCAACCCACGGATGCCTCGCCTTATCCGCTGTGTCTTGAGGAGCGCTGGCGACGGCGAGGAGTGGTGGTGGAGGTGGTCGTCGAGCAAACAGATTAAGCCGGAGGTCAGACGCGACGTTTGGGCCAATTAGAAAAGACACACGGCGACGCTGAAAGGATTGCGGCGCTGCCTTGTCGCGCTTTATGGACCGGAGGCTCGTAGCTTTCGCGTGTAGTTTACGCTGTCGTCGAGGTGTTATTTCTTGAGGAGTTACTCGTAACTCTGTGGATGTTTGTTGCGGAGCTACAAGGAGCCCGTATTGTGTGTAAATACGATCAGGCCGTAGCTTCCGGTTATTCTACAGCGAACAGAGCTTACGGTTGCTACATCTTATCAGATGTAGCTACTAGTATTTACCATTACGGTCACGACATTAGCATAATAGTTTCTGGTACACGTAATCTGAAAATATTTTTGTTCGTTGAATTATGAAAATTACGTTACTCGTGAATGTCATGACAACATGGCATCAAATCGTGCGTTTCATAACGTTTTGTGTTATTTATTAATCATAATTATTACAATTACTTATTTACAAAAATCTAATTAATTTACGTGCCACGTAAGCTCTTCGTTAATTAATCATTTCCGAACCGTGAATTCTAACAATTTGCTCTTTAAGCGAACACTGAATTGCTCACCATGTGATTTTAATTTACTTTAATGTTAACAATTCAGGAAGCAAGCCAAAGCGTTTATCGCTACCATTCAGCCATTAACAGGAGGTAAAATCTCACGATCGCATCATTTATCTCTACCGAAAGGATAAATAGTTTAAATACGTGTCATATTTGCTGAAAACAATGAGAAAATGTGTGGGAGAAGGAATTTTTAATATTAAAAACAACTATTAAATCCCACTTATTTTTAGTTCGCAGCTCGTTATTAGTCCACAAATAACTATATTGCATATTATTTTTTGTTACTGATTGATGACTGCCATAAAATTCTTATTAAGATATTTTCGTTATCGTTAACTTAATTAAACAATGCCTCACCTCTACCTAGCAACAACGATAACAGAACCAACAATTAAGAAGGGTCTATGATTATTGGAATGAAAGTCAGTTTTGCATACCAATCTGCAATACTCTCTTGCTCTCTCTCTACCGAAAGAGAGCAGAAAGTCTAATGGAAATTTTTCTCTTTTGAATAAGTAAGATCTTTTCTATTTTAAAACGCGGAATTTGAGCAACTGCAGAAACGACCTTGACCCCATTACGAGAAAATGTGAACGTGAGAATTGGATTAGTAATGAATCTTTCGCAGTTCATCCACTACATGAAAATGTAAAACTCGTTTCAGCGAACAGGAAACCTTTTGACTTCATCTGCTTCGATTAAAGATGCACGACAAGACCTTATTCACCTCAATTAGTTCCCTATTCACATCATGACTCGCAGGAAGCAGACTGGAATAAAGTATTCGTGATAAAATTAAGAACAGAACACGAACGTTGGTAGATAAATCCAGACTGAAGCATAAAATTATAGGAAGGATGGTCGTTTCTGATTTATAATTCTTTTAGGAAAAACGAGTACGACGACCTACCTTTAGAAATCTAGGACATACCACGAAAACACTGTCGTAGTTAAACTGTGAACATAAGCGTAATATCGAAAATCAGTGCAAACAGTTTCCGAAACAACACTAGACGAGACGACATAGAATACATTATTACTACCGTACTTTGATTGTAATGCTCGGGATGCTTTAGACGTGGTCCGCCTTAAAGAGAAGAACAAATCAAAGAAACCAGATGGCAAAGATGGAAGGGAACATGCAGTAGGTTCCTCTGATCAGTACCAGGCAATTCTCGATCAGTACCGGAGAAATACCTAAACAAATGGCCCACGGACCGAGCGGGATATTTCCTTCTTCTTCCTTGTCCTATTCTCACCCCTTTCCTACATGCACGACGCTACCACACATGATGGAGGACCAGTCGTGTCCTTTGAGCTGGTCCTGGCTAGGGCGGTGCTCCGCTGGTGGGAGATACCTGGTTAGGAAAATTCCGTTAGCGGCCAAGTAGGAAGGTGCAGGATCTCACCATCCGGAGGTAGAAAAAACACTGCCTACTTCCGTAAAAAATCGCGCATTACACTTTTCGAACTAATGATCACTGCAGTTAACACGTAGGAAAACACGAAATAATCAGTCAATCATGGTAGGGAACTCTTACAATAGATGTTGCATTGGTATGCGGAAGGTTGTTTAGTCGTCATACTACTACATGGTGTAGGAAAAGCTGCGTAATGCTGCAGGGAAAAGGGCAGACTTTTCGACAGAAAAACATATTTTGTGAGTCCTTGGTACTCTATTTCTTCTTCAAATGTCTGTTTGTCCGTCTTTCTATCAATCTGTTTGTCAGTAGGTCGTCAATAAGACCGTCTCTAGCATCTAGTCTCTAGCCATGAAATTTGAATAAGATCATTTAAATTTTTTGCGTAATTTTTATTAAGTACCAATCACAATTTCAAATTTCCTCCATAACTTTTCCATTTTTTTCTGTAATTTTAATGATCGTAATGCAAAGAATACCTACAAATATTGCGCTGGTCAGACGTTGATTAAAATCTTTAAAATTAGGAAAATTGCAAATGTTTAACTTTCTTTCGGTAGAACAGGTATATACTTGATGGTGTAATGAGTAAAATGATTGCTGGCGATGTCTGTGTTTGTTGTATCAAATCCTTACCGTTCAATAACGTTAGGGTTTTGGAACACTCGCGCAGGTTCAGCAATTATTATAATATCATTTAACCGTTAAGTACTATACGAGAAACAGACATACTTTCTCGCAAGATTCTAAATTTTGCAATTTTCGAAGATTAAAGAGTTCAACGAAATTATGAATGGCACCATTTTTTAAATGTCCTTTTCTCTATCCGTGAAAAAAATAAAACATTAATTTTGGAGATTTTTAAAATAAATTGCGTGAACTTGAAGCCCAACATACACAAAAACTCGTTCTTACAAAAAATGTACAGGACCTTTTTTAATAATTTTTTTAAATAGATTTTATTTAAGAAAGAGTGGAGCTATAATAGCAAATACTTTTTCGCATTATTTCGAACTGGTAATTTTCGAAAATTCAGAGTTCAACGAAAATTAGTTCTGCGCCATTTTTAAGTGACCTTCTATTTTATTCTGGAAAATTATTTTGAAAACAATTTGAATGATAAAATGTTTTTATAAATAATTTATGTAATTAATGCACTTATGCAGTAAATACAATTATTGAATTAGCTTCTAGCAGAAATTACGTATAAAAGTATCGGCTTTTTCAAAAAGTTATAAAGGTCATTTTTAAAGATATGATTTTTCAACTAGATACGAAGAAAAAAATCTATCTATAACACTCTACTTTAGCCGTATTTAATTTTATGCAATTTTTGAAAATGGAGAGTGTTCGCCGAAATTGGAACCAGCATCAATATTTTAGCCTCATTTAATATATAAGAAGAGATTTTTTGAAAACATGAGCAATTTTTGAGAAATAATTGCTTAAAAATTGACTATTTTCATTTAACGAAAATTAAATCTGCACCATTCTTTTATGCGTCACTTCTGATACCCGAGGACAAAGATTAATCAAAAAATTTGGAGCCATTTTTGCGAAAAGTTTGAAAATGTATTTAATACATGCAAAGTGACCCCAAAAATCAAAATATCAATTTCAAATTCGCAGGGCCTTGTGTTCGTTCAAATCGATAGGGGGATGTCAACTTCGGAGAAAGTCCTCTGAAAAGTTTAGGCGCTAGCTTTGAACACAGAAAGCCGTTTTACCGACAGTCAATTTTTCGATATCAAGGACCCACAAAAGAAGGACTCTATACAACATGTGAAGATGAAGTAATTTACTTTATAGAGGAACAAGATGTATCCATTTTTTCGTTACCAGGGCCTGACAATAAGAATTTTTCTGTCGAAAAATCGCCGATTTCCGCCACACAATAACAACAGTTTCTCTTTACTACGTAAGTACATATTAAAGTGAGGAAGTAACCCACCACTTCGCTTCAATTTTCTCTGGCAGGCCGCAGCGCGCCTTGCTCACTACGCCGCTGGTTAACGCGCCCCGCTCGTTACGGCGAAAGCTGCCTAATTTAGAGGATCTGCAGGGCGGAGAGGTTGCTCCGTTGACCTCAGGGTCGAGCGGTCCGCGAACGGCGTCAGCGCAGTTTGCGCCCACGGTGAAGGAGGGGGAGAGGAGAAGGGGGAGGAAGGGTCAGAGGTGGCGAGGTCGCTCAGGGCCATGAGGAACAGCTGACGGCGCGACGCGACGTTCGCGCTGCGTCCTCAACAGCGGCAGCGCGGAATGAAATTCCAACGTAAATCATGGACCAGCCAGCGCAGAGGGTACTGAACACTCCCTTTTCATTAAAGACTTGTTACGACTCTTAGAACTATCATCGAAACCACGCGCGCAGTCGAAAGGAGGGGGCCATATTTCTATTTCTTCTATATTTCTGGGCCCCTCTGCCATCCAATACGTCCCCTTTCTATTAACCTTTTTTTTATTAAAAAATTACTTATTTTGCTAGTAAATATATAAACTGTAATACCAAGATAATGATTTTAGAATTGGTTTTATGTTGCGTGGTTGACAGTTGATTTGGAAAGCCTCTTCCCCAAATTTTGTATGACAATTCATCAAATTGTCTGCTTAATAAGTTTGAACAACGAGGGATTAATCATATTTACAGGAAAAATGTTTAATTTCGTAGGACTGCGGAGATCCTTTCGAGAGGCCTTCTGGAGGGTACGGTGCCCCTCGCCCTTTGCGCATGTCTGTGCTCTCATTCAATACCGTGCTATCCAACACAAATCTGTTATGTACGTGAAAACACACAAGTCAACAATAACAATTTATTTGTTCAACTTTTACAGGCGTGATCTAGTTTACCAATATCCAAAAGCGTAGTCCGTAGTACAAAGCAGTGGTGTTCCAAAATCCAGTAGATGTCCCAAAAGTCGCGCACTGTCGTCCACAAATCGCCGGAGAGAGAATACCAATTACGTCGCAGAGTTCGCACTAGGGTCACAGTCACTACTTCGCTTCCAGAATCCCACTTCACCACTGAGTGCTCCTCCGGCCGGTGCGGCCCGTTAAGAAGCGCTCCGCGTCGCAGATTCGCCTGGGCGGTCTTCGCGCCGGTTCATGGCCCTGCTGTCTTCCGTAACCGGCGTCCCGCGCTGCCGAATTGGCGCGCGATACAACCTCTCGCATATCGCCGCAACAAAATCAAGAGGTAGATTTCGAGGTTCACCAATAACAATTTAACGTTCAAATGTCTTACCTCAATGGTAGAGTGAAGAACTTATTTTTTCTAATAAAAATTGATGAAGTTCTTTCAGAAAAGGAACACAATTTATTTGCTATCGATTCTCTTGAGGGAAGTCCCCAAGACGTAGAACTGTGGTACAAAATCCCACTTATTTTTATATGCGCTCATCTATTCTGTACGTAAACTACAGATGTTTACTTTTAGCATCCAAAATATACAATTTCAAAAGTTAAATACATTTTCATAAGTAACAACTATAATTTTTCAGGACCTTTCGTAAAACGTGACGGACTCTGCGAAATATAGACAGTCATCAATAATATTGTGTAACAACAGACATCAATAATATTGCTTTCCTTGTCACTAGCAACCATATCACTTCGCACTAACACGACAAAACACTTTCAACCATCTAATAAATACAGAACGCATCATTTTATATTACCTGTACAAAAATACAAATATTCTAAAATAAAGACAACTTCTGTGACAGGGAATTGCGTTCATTTTGCCCATTTGAGCAATAATTCTCGAAGAAGTTTAATGCTAGGATGTATGGAGCAGGGAAACTACATGAATGCATAAGGAAGGCCTCTGAAGACCTGCCTAATACGCTCTCGAAATATGCACTGAAAATTTGTTTTTATTGTTAATAACTTCATTTGTTAATCATTTCAATAAAAGTCAACACTGCCAGAGGGCCCCAACAACTGCGCGCACGAACACGACAGTGGGCGAGTGCTATGTGCACTAAATTAATTATGGGCGTTTGGGTTAATGTTAATGGTTAATGTTAAATTCGGGTTAATGTTAAATTATTATTTATTTAAATAACTATTAATAACTTCTTCTTCACTTCAAGGAGTACACACAGGGGCCTGTTCCGTCTTCACAATATTCTTCCTTCTGCTTCCTTTTCATCATCAGTATTAACATCACTGTTATTGCCACCTTTTCTTAGGTCTTCCGACATCTCTTTTGCGAGTAGGTCGATAGAGCATTACCAGACGGGGGATTCTATTGGCGTCCATTCTTCGTATGTGTTGTCTCCAAGAATCTATATAATTTTCTAGTTCTCCATTTATGTTGTAAATGCCCAAATCTTTTCGGATATCTTCATTTCCTATGAGACCATATTTGGTGCAGACTTTAACTTTCCTGAGGAATCTCATTTAAGGTGCTTGGCTTTTGCTTTTTCTTTTCTTTAATTATCCACGATTTACTGCCATACAAAAGAATAGGGACAGCTATTGTCTTTTAAATTTTGATTTTTGTATCTTTTCGTGATTTATTATGGAGGGTTCTACTTATTATCCCGCATAATGATTGCAATCAATTGGTTTTATTTTCAGTATCTCTATTGATAAACTATTAATAACATTGCGACCAATTTTCGTAATTTAATGTTAAGCGCTTTGAGGAGGTAGAATTATTTTAAAAGGGGTTTCAACCCCTCTAGGGAAAGAAACAAACGTAAAAGAAACAAACGTAAAAGAAAAATACCTATTATTGGCTGAAAATAAATGCAAAAAAATTGATTAAGATCTCCCTTCTATCATAATGTTTCTATAAAACATTAGATATTGCTAAAGAGCAATATGTGCAAATGAAACCTCTTGATAAAAACCAAAGATTTTT
Organism: Teleogryllus occipitalis; assembly: GCA_011170035.1. Lineage (NCBI taxonomy): Eukaryota > Metazoa > Arthropoda > Insecta > Orthoptera > Gryllidae > Teleogryllus > Teleogryllus occipitalis. Next base: position 58,310 of record BLKR01004872.1, on the reverse strand, counting down.
GGAGAATCATCCATAAACATTTATTTGTTGCAAGTAAAAGTTCCAATTTGTAAGCGTGACGGTGACCAATAAGATCAGAATTCAAGTGGGAATCTATACCAAGCAAAATCTTACAGTCCACCACTTTTCCTCTTCTCGTTCCAGAAACCTATTCGATAAACGAGCTGGGGTTGAGAGAAACAGCTTGTTTGTGCCAGCGTTTCAAGAAAATATCATTTTCCTTGAATCGAAATGTCCCTATAAATTTATGTTTGGAGCTGCAGTACCCAATTTCGCCAAAATCTTGCCGATAATTCATGGAAGGTAAGGCTGCTATTTCACGGATGAACGGCTACGACCGGATCAAGGAATGGGCTCCTTCGCCAATTTCTCAGAGCCCGTTGAATGGACAGAGTGTGACAAAGAGTCTTGAGAGAAGGAGAAGACACAAGACGCCCATTCCGAGAGAGAATCCGAGGCAATGGACTCTAAGGAGAAATTGGACAGGGTGACTGTTGAACTTGCGAGATCCTTTGTTCAACAGAGGAAACGAGCAATTTAATGAATAAAAGATGGATACCTTACAAGATGAAATTCACTTAAATATAGAAAATATATTCAATGGGGGTATAATATAATTTTTAATAGAAGGAAGAAGTTTTGAGATTAGTATGAACTTTTGAAATTAATTTTCTTTGTTGCTTCTCAGTGTTCTCCATGCTTTTCATTTGCTTTCCTATTACCTCTATACTATTAATTGAATTACTGTGTTGATTAACTATTCTTTAAACTATCTTAAGTAATTAGAAATCATAAGTGTGTACTTTTTATACAGACATTTCATATTTAACAAAATAATATTGATTTTTAAATAACTTATTCAAAGTTCAATGATGTAATAATTCTAAATTTATCTTCAGAAAATGTGTTTCATACGGAATATAACAATCATACCAATAATTTTGTAACTTTGTCGATGTTATAGGTGGTAACATCAATATTATTATTAAATCAATTTAAACATCACATTAAATATTATATGTGAAAGAGAAATGAAAGAAAATTGAATACAGTTTGTTAATTTTTTTAAAAGTAATTTCACGAAACTTCAGAATGTGTATGTAAATAAAGATTTCTCACACAAAGATAATTTGTAATATTTGTTGGGTTTGAATTTAATGTCGACTCAGCTTTCTGCTATCTAAGTTGGTCAAAATTTCTTCCCTTTTCCCTCGAGAAGTTGCACTATTAACCCACTATTCACTCCATGTCTTTCTGCTGCAAGTGCTTTTAACATGGTCGGTAGACAAAAGATTCAGAGTTTGAGGAAACCGAAGCTTCAGCGGAACCATATTTTTGTCTTTTCAATGAAATGCAGAAAAATAAAAGTAACCGTCATGTAGCAAGCGTGAAAAGAAAACTGTGAGAAAACATTAACAGTAGCTTAGCTAGACTTCATATTCGGTTTGACCTTGTTATGATTTACATATGGTATTTTTAAGATTGTAAATGTGAGATTAGTTTATGTACAATTTTCAAAAATGTAGCAGCGCCGTAATGATGAACTCATCGCATAATATTATGTGGGTTACTTCTTTTACAGATGTATTCTCCAGTCTTCTGTACTCCTCCTAGGGGCGCCCTTCTACCGTACCTCAACGATTCGCCCTTCCGCATGCCCTGTCCTCGAGCTAACCTTGCGCTACTCCCTACTCAGCGCGCCATCGCTTCCGCATTTCACTCGCTTCCGTTGTCGCAGCTTCACCTCCGCCATCCTCCTTCGCCTCCTCTGCCGACTCCGTTGCCGGCCTAATTTCCCCTTCTGTCGCTTCCATCGCCATCTTCGCAACCTCCGCCTCAATCGCCGGCTCCTCCGCTTCCATCGCTGCCGCCTCCGCCTCGACTTTCTTTAGGCTTATGAGGCTCGTGGTTTGAGTCCCAACGGTGGCAGAAATTTCGGCAACAGCTAGTTAGCTAGGTCGTATTCAGCCACTGACTAGAGGAGAATGGAAGCAGCTGGCTGCTCTGATCAGTAGTTTCCTATATTTTCTCCGATAAGCACCAGGCGAATACCGGAGCAGTACCCGAACGTGAGGATTTTCCTTCCTCTGCTTTTTCCTATCCTCACCCTTTCCTTATACACACACTTGCATTCACTACACTATCACTCATGACAGGAGGTCAGTCGGGAGTTTACAACTTGTCTCGGTTGGGACAGTGCCCCGTTGGTGGGCGATACCTGATACAGGAAATTCCCGATAGCCGATATGTAGTTCGGTATCGGATCTCGACATCCCGCGTCGGAAGATCACTACCTCTCCCGCGATAAAACGCCTTATATTCACGGAAGTAATGACCTTTGCAGTTGACGCGCCCGGAAACACTATCCTATACTGCGGTTTTCACAGAGCGGCGTTTGAAGGATATAAGCAGTTTTGTGTTCTGTCCAATCGGGATCTTACACGTCACTACAGTAATGTCATAATGGTGGGGTTCAGCCTTCCGATTGAATGACACCGAAAGAGCTCATATCCTTCAAACACAACTCTGTGAAAAACACAGTGTATCAATCAATCCGTGTTCACTTCTACTTCCACCTCCCCTACCACCAACACTTCCCCTCCGCCCCCCCCCCACCCCTTGTCTACCATCGCCCTCTCCTGTGCCACAGCCACCTCCGCAACTGCCATCACCCCCACAAACACCGCCACCGCCACTTCCACCGCCAACGTCACCACCATCTCAAACTCAACCTCCGTCTCCACCACCCCCTATCACCATCACCCCCAACGCCACATCCATCACAGCCTCTGCCGCCGCGGCTATGCACCGTGGCCCTTAGCCCCTTAGAGCCCTTAACGAGCCCTGCGCGCAGGGAGCGTTCATTTGCGCCCGGCGTCGAGCCCTTGCCTGGCGGCCCGCTTTGTCGCTGGGCCGACTCCCCATCGGCCGCTGCCGGCACAGTGCTAACCGCAGCCCCCCGGAGCCCATCCCTCCCCGCTCTCCTGCGGGGCCGTCCCTTGTGCGTCCGTGCTGCGGCGGTGCGGGCCCGCCCGGAAACTTGTAGCAAATTATTTTAGGATCTGCGGGACGCGCCGCAAAGGAAATTTCGAATAAACAAAATCCAGGCAATGTAATTCCTCTTCGTGGGGATTTCGCTGCCGTCGTTAGGAGACGCGGAGATACACTGACGGTCGTAGGAGGCCGAGGTAGGGACTCGGGAGATGGTGTGGGAGTGTCGGTACTGGGGAGAAAGATGGCTGTAGAGATACAGGTGAGGAAGAGGTGGACGCAGAGGAAGCATGAGAAAGGAGGGGATAGGGATAGAGGGAGTGTACAGATTGTGGAAGCGTGAGCAAAGGCGTGAAAATCTGTGGATGTGGAGGCGGAAGCGTAGGCGAGGACATTATCGACGAAAGGTAATTGGTTATCGTAGGTAGAGGAGTAGCTAAAAATGTGGGCATGAGTGAAAACAGGCGGAATTGTCTATAGAAAACGGTAGACGAGATTCATGAACGGATACGTAGGTGAAGACGATAGTAGATGTGTAAGAAGAAGGGTGGATGGAAAAGTGGGCAGAGCTTTGGCAGAGGCGAAAGTAGAGATCGGATGAAGATGCGGGTGAAAGCTTCAGCCAAACGTAAGGGTGGAGGAGCCGCGGAAAAAGGTGTGGGAAGGTGTATAAGGCGTGACGTGAGATAAAACGTAGGGAAAAGGTGGGCTAGGGAGGGGAAAGTGTGTGGAGGCGCAGTCGTGATCAGAAGCCGCGTAACGGTGTAAAAGATGTCAGGGGGGTGAGTCGTAGAGGTAAACAGGCATATAGGTGCACACGATTAATTGATTGATCAATCAACGCCAACTGCTATGATCATTCCTCTCGTTAGTGTATAAAACGTTTTATCCCGGGATGTGGTGGTGTTTCCTTCCCCGCTATATGGTGAGCTTCGGCGCCTACCTACACGTCGGTCGGTTGGTTGATTGGTAGCGATTCCGTACGCGTCAACGACCGAGGTCATCAGTCTAAGTGTAGTACATGTTTTCCATAGGGAGGTGGCGGTGATCTTCCCCCGCTGGATGGCGAGATCCGGCGCCGATCTACCGTATGCAAGCGGGGTTTCCCCATCCAGATATCTCCCACTAACCGGGCACTGCCCCAGCTGGGACAAGCTCTAAGATCCCGACCGGTCTTCCGGCTTGTGTGGTAGCGTAGTGCCTGTAATGTAAGTGTGTATCGGAGTAAGGAGTGAGAATAGGCCAAGGAAAGATTCCGCGTTGTCCGTTTGTTACAGTATTGCCATAGATTTAAGAGCGTAGAGTACTGTTAGGGCACTACCAAAGACTTTCCTCTATGGTACTGCACCAGCATTCTTGATGTTGATCCGAGAAACCACGGAAAACTACCGATGAGAGCAGCCAGCTAGAATTCTCCTCCAGACGGCAACTGAAATCGACCTAGCTGACAAGCGAGAGTCGAAAATCTTGCCATTGTCCGAACTCGAACCTAGAACCTCCCGGTTAGAGGCACTGCAGTGACATCAGTTGATACCCTGAGCCGCCTCTCCCGGTCTACACGTCGGCTTGCGGGAATTTTCCCCAGCGCGGCACTACCCCTGCCTGGATAAGCTCTATGCCCCTGACTGATATTCGCCGTGTGTGGCAGAGTAATGCACATGAGTGTGTTTGTGAATGTATGCGGAAACAGGGAGATGTAGAAAAAATAAAGATCTCGCGAGATTCTGACTGCCTCGTTTGTTAGGATACTGCTCCGGCATTTACGTGGTATTAATCGAAGGAACCACTGATCAGAGCAACCAGCGGCTAGAATTCTCCTCCAAACGACGACTGAATTCGACCAAGCTATTTAGCTAGTGTCGAAAATCCACCCCTGTCGGGTTTCGAACCCGAGACCTTCTGGTCAGAGTCGCTACACACAGAGAGGGAGATCGGCGCGGGCCGTGTTCCGTTTGTTAGGGTACTGCTCCGGCATTAGGCTGGAATTAATATAAGGAACCACTGATCAGAGCAGCCGGCGGCTAGAATTCTCCTCCAAACCTTGCTATTTAGACTGTGTCGAAAATCCGCCCCGCCGAGTTTCGAACCCGAGACTTTCTGGTCAGAGTCTAATGCTGCTCTGAGCTAAACTCCGCTAGACCACAGACGCGAGGATGAGGGCAAAAGAAAGGGAGGACTGAGGCGGGACATAGCGGGGCGGAGCGCGGGGTGGAGCGCGGGGCGGAGCGCGGGGCGGAGCGCGGGGCGGAGCGCGAGGCGGAGCGCGGGGCATGAAAAATGCCCCGGCAGTTACTGAGCGCGTCGATCCCCTCCGTTTCCTCTCTCCCCGCCCCATGCGCCCTGGCTGGGAGAGGAGGGCTTAACGCAGGCGCGGGCGCGGGGAGCGGGGTGAGCAATGCGGCCGCGGTGCAGCGCTGTTGCTTCAGGTCTCGGGTAACGACCGTCGCAGATATAAACAACCCCCGTGCAAAACCGCGAGTTCCGGTTCGCGTTTCGAGGAATAGCAGATGGCAATTGCTTTGTTATTTACATATAATAATCTGGGCCAATTTCCTTGTGATTTAGATTACCGCGATTATTGTGCGAGTGTTTCATCTATTCTTTCCTGCCTTTTCTCTTGCGTGTTTGTGCAAGTTATTTTTATCATAATTCGCTTCCCTGATAAATATGCAGAAATTACCTTTGAAATAATGTTATTGGAGAAGAATGGTTTTGTCAGAAACAAAACTTGCAATTGAAATAATGGCAAACTTACTACCTGAAAAATGCTAAAATTTATGGAGAAAATGCACAACAGGAATGATAATAATATAATGATCTTTCGAGAACCTGTACGATGATTTACAGGTTTATCCGTTATAAAATCATGAATGTAACTTATTTTATTTCATTAAAGAGTACATTTTACTTATACACGCATCTAAATAATTCTTTATCAATAATTTTTAATGTTTTTTCTCAAGCGTTAAAATGTATTGTTTTCTTCAACTTTCTAGAAGCAAACCATTATTTGAGTGTACATCGGATGAAATGTAATGATTTTCCGACTCATGGTTTTATCGACGAAAACTTTGTAATACTGATATAAAATATCCAGTTAATGAGTGCGCGTAGGTTTCGTCGGGTTTATCCCATTTCTGCTACCTCTCAAACCACCGTCCACTTAATCTTCATTTTCGTCGCTCACCTCATCTGCCATAATCATCATGACCATCATCATCACATCTCAAAGCATCGTGTCGTTTCGGGGAGACACTACCCCTGCTGAGATGAGATTCTGACTGTCAAAATACGAGCAATGTGTCATGTCGCCATTATCCCGCACGATAAATAATAAATTACATGAATAAATAAAAGTGTCCCGCTCGCTCGTGGAAATTCGTTCGCACGCTGTGCCTCAATCGAAAGGTCGAGGTCTATGGTTTGTTGACAGTCAAGCCGACCGTCATTTTCTGCGTCGTTACATCGAATTTATAGAAAAGTACAGTGTGTTTCGAAAACCGTCTAACGAAAAAGATACACCATGTGACCAAATTGATCGAGCGTCCAGAAGCATTTCCGTAAAAAAAGAAAAAAAAACGCTTTTGTTCAAATCCTAGAATTAAACAGAAATTAAGCATAATGAATCAGAGGCGCATCTACATTTTTTCTCAGGAGACTGTAGAGGGGTATAGGTATAGTGTTTAGCCCCCTTAATGTTTTCTTAAAAATAGTTTTTCAATTATATTGAATGTGAAATATATTTTTATTTGTTGACTTACCGTTAATATTTATAAAGTTAACAACTGATACTATATTGAATGACTTTTATTGGTATAGATTGATTTTTTCGTTTTTTTAGGAGCGTCCACTGCTTTGGTCATTAGACCCGTTAGTGTAGTGCATGTTTTTTCTCGGGAGATGGTGGTGATGTTCCCCCGCTGGATGGTGAGATCCGACGCCGACCTACTGTTGGCTAGTGGGGTTTCCCCCTAAACAGGACTCTCCCACCAGTGAGGCACCGCCTCAGCCGGGACCAGCTCTAAGCTCCCGACCGGAATATGTGGTAGGAACCGGAATATGTGGTAGTGTAATAGTGCATGTTAGAGTAAGTGTGTGTGTGTGTGTGTGTGTGTGTGTGTGTGTGTGTAATGGGAGAGGATAGGACAAGGAAGAGGAAGGACAGATCGGGCGCGGCCCGTGGCCCGTTTTGGTAGGGTACTGCTCTGGCATTCGCCTGGTGTTGATTGGAGAAACCACAGAAAACTACCGATCAGAGCAGCCGGCCGCTAGAATTCTCCTCCAGACAGCGACTGAATTCGACCTAGCTGAAAAGCTAGTGTCGAAAATCCTGCCTCCTAGGATTCTAGGATATAGGATCTCCCAGTCAGAGGTGCTGCAGTGGCATCAGTTGATGCACTGAGCTACCGCTCCCGGTATTATTAGTATAGAAAATAAGTAAAAGCTAGACTATTTCTTTCTGTGTATCCCATTGACTTCTGTGGGCGCAGAAACCTAATGAGCACTCACCCCACAGAGTGCGCTACTGTGATGAATTAAATACAAAAAGTCTGTACATGAAATTAAGTAAAATACTTATGTTTAAAGAGGACAGATGATATCAGAGAATAAAATCCACATGCAGTAAATTTCATCCTATGAAAGTATGGACATCTCACTTTGCACGACACAGACTCATTAAAATGCAGAGATAATTAAACAACTTCATCAAGTATTTTTATATATTTAAGTAATAAAATTTCAATACATTTGACATTTCTTTCGAATCCTTTAAGACCAAGACATGCCACGTGTAGATGTAATGGCATGCCATTTGTTATTCTGGCATTTCTACAAATGATTAAGAATGACAAATTTTATTCTGGGCAGATGATTGATACCTCAGTAATTGGGTCACGGCAAATTTCTTGTCGTGTCGAGGAGTGTTTGAAATTAAAACGATACCGAAGAAACGTAAGGAAAAACAGGGCTATAAATTACTCTATTGCGTATTGTTCCGGGGGAAAGTACGGGATTAACTTCATCCGCCTTCGGCACCTCCGTTCCTCCCCCTCCTCCTCCTGCCCCGCAACCGCCGAATGCGCCGGGCGCTCCTCGGGTCGACGTCGGCAGCGTCGTTAGCAGCACATCGCAACTTGGCGTCGCTCGCGTCGCCGCCGGCGTCTGCGATTAATCTCCCACCCCTTGCAGCCCGCCCCCGCAGCCCCGGTGCGTGACAACAGCGCTCGACGGCGCCGACGCTGACTTGCCAACTCGCTCATCGCCCGCGCACACTCGCCTGCTGGCGCGACCCTTTCCCCCGCCGCCGCAGCCCTGGCGACGACTGGCGTTAATGTACTCAAGGCCCATTCACAATGCAATCACAACATAAGCATAACACATAGACATAGACATTAATACAAGCGAAGAGTTGGCGTATTCACAATGTCGAACATAAACAGGCAAAATAAGAGTTTCTATTGGCTATGAGACGCAGCACACGAATCGACACGAATAGTTCGCCTATCGACTTCGATACTCGATTTTGAGTTAACGAACTGTGATTGACTCATTCCTTATGTCTGACATAAGCATAAGTACAGAAGAAGCTTGCAAGCTCTTGGGAGCACCATTCATGTAAGACGTGTTATGCTTATGCGAACGCATTGTGAATGAGTCCACTTGTAGACGTAGTCCTAACTTTTATGTTAACGCCATGCTTATGCTTATGTTTGCATTGTGAATGGGCCTTTACCCGCGCACGCACCCCAGCGCGGCATCGCCCGCGCCCCGCGCGTCACCCGACTTGCGGCTTGGCCTCCTCCAACTCTATCCTCGCTACGCGATTCCTTCCCCCTTCGTCGTTATCTCCCCCTCTGCTTTCGTCTTCGACTGAGAATCCGCCTCCGCCTTAGACATCAGCCTCCTCCCCCCTCTCTGTATGGGATTACATTTTCACCTTCTCCTCCTCCATAGGCATTTACGTCTCCCTCTTCGCCTACTCTTATTTTTTGTGTCGGTATTCATTCTTCTTCTCTTCTGTCTCCATTCCTCATCTCTTTTCTCTTCTCGGCCTCTATTCCTCATCTCTTCTTTTATCTGCTCTCCTCGGCCTCCATTCCTCATCTCTTCTCTTATCTTCTCGGTCTCCATTACTCTTCTCTTCTCTGTCCCCATCTCGTCTCCTCTTCTCCGTCTTCATTACTCTTCTCTCTCCGGTCTTATCTTTTCTTTTTTGTCTTCTCTTCTCTTTTGTTCTCGGACTTCTCTTTTATCTCCGTCTTGTCATGTCTCCTCTCTGTTTTCTTCTTGTATTGCCTCCTCTGTGGCTCAGTCTTGTCTTGTCTCCTCTCTGGTTTCGTCTTCTCTTGCCTTCTCTCTGGTTCCCTCTTGTCTCGTCTTCTCTTCCCTTTTGATTCCGTCTTCTCTTTCGATTCCGTCTTGTGTTCTCGTCTCCTTCGACTCCGTCTTTTTTCTCTTCTCTTTCGACTCAATTTTGGCAGATTTTCGTCACCAGCTACGGGACAAGTGATATAACGGCCAGACAGCTTCCGTTCCACAGCTGGGATCGAAGTTCAAACCCTAGCCGACCCATGTGGAGTTTGTGGTGGACAAAGCGGGTACTCTGCACTTTTTCTCGGGGGTCTTCCATTTTCCCTTCCACACTTTCAACCTTTTTCTACTATAATACTTTTCATATTATCGTAATCATCTTTCAAATCACACACCTGTTCCAGAAGTTGAAATAAAATCTTACTCCATACCAAAAAGAATAAAGCTAAGAAGTTGAAACAGGCAAGTTTCTTTGATGCGAATTTTTGAAGTTCTGTTTTGATTGGTTGTTTCTGTAGTTTTTTCTTAATCAATCCTAGACCGCACGTGCATCTCTTATGTGACCCAGCATTCGAATTCAGGTGATTCCATTTAAATCGTATTTCGGCTTTCTAGGCCCTTTATTGCATTGAGTTATTTATTCATCACTAAATCAATCTCATCTAGATTTTCAAAACAAATTCATGAACGTAAAAGTTCGTTACAGGCTTTGAATCTCTTGATTCTTTGACCCACTTTTATCCTCACCCACATTCACTTCCTGTTTTCACATTCTGTCAAAACTCTTTCTTGCCGTTTCGGCGTTTAAACACATTTCATAGTAAGTCACCGGGGGAAACAATAGTTACAGGCATTTGAAGCATGATAAATGTTTGTAAGTGCTCAGTTCTTTGTCTAGTTATAGAGCAAATACGCCGGAGGGGCTATCTAGTTTTCCTCGCCGGTACACACTAAACCATTCTTTCCTCTTCGAAATATTTAGTAGAAATATTGAACACTTTATTAAACATGACTAAAATAGATGACCAAAGCACACGTGTTGAGTCATTTTATTATTCATACGTTACAAATCAATAAAAACTTGTCGGCTGCAACTGTATGACCATTTACATGAAACGAACTCATTAATCAGTACGTCACTCCGCTACATTATCATTAATTTCCATCTGTCAGAAAAGTTCAGCATTTTGTGTAATTTAACATACTATTACATCGGTTGTATTCAAAAAGCCAAAACGAATGATCGAGGCGTGCAGAGCGTGTCTGGTTCAACGCTTCTGTCCGAAGGGTTACGTGTTCGCATCCTACTTTCGGCATCAAGTGTTTGTCCTTTGTCTTTTAAGTGTGATTTGTCGCGGAGGGTTTCACATTGCGTTTATTCCATAGTAGAGATGCGAGATTAGAAGCCATGATAACCGTCGTATTAAAATTATTTCATGGGAGGGGGAATTCATGTATTCCAACTTGCACAGCTACGACTCTAGAGACTATCCCTTGCCCGAACTCAAAACCACCATCGCCGTTCAGCTCCAAAAAGGAAAGAGGAAAGGAACAGCGCTCTTATACTGGACCAATCCCAAGTTCTATTGTTTACTCTTTGTCTCGCTAAAGAAAGCATTCCCCTTTTACCCAAAATCGAGAGTCTTATAGAAACTCTTCAGTCTTTTTTTTCAGACCCTTTACACTGGGTCACTTTGATATGAAAGAATGTTAACTGTACGTGGCAATTAATACAAAATCAAGACACTGATAACGTTGATTGATTAGTGATTGTTTAATGTTTCCAGGCGTTGATTGAATAGTGTTTCCTAGAGCTACGAGGGCTGTTGGATAAGTTTGGTAAAAATGGAAGAAAAAAATGTTTAAGAAAAAAACTTACCTTATTTTTCAACGTAGTCTCCTTCTCGGTCTATACACTTTGCCCAGCGTGTTTCCAATTTTTTCATCCGATCGGAAAAATAGGATTTGTCAAACTCTGCAAAATACCCGTTTACAGCAGCAATCACTTCCTCATTTGAGGAAAATTTTTGCCCACCAAGCCAAATTTTCAAATTGGGGAATAGAAAGAAATCACTCGGGGCTAAATCCGGCGAATATGGTGGATGAGGAACCAGTTCGAGTCCTAACTGATGCACTTTCGCCATTGGGACTGCTGCTGTGTGGGATGGAGCATTGTCTTGGTGTAACAGCACTATCTTGTGCGACAACCTTGGCCGTTTTTCAATCAATTTCTGTTTTAAAGTATCCAATAATGAAGCGTAATAGCACCCAGTTATGGTTCTGCCCTTTTCCAAATAATCTATAAGGATTACACCCTGATAATCCCAAAAACCCGTTGCCAATCACCTTTTCTGCAGACAAAATTGTCTTCGACTTCTTCGGTGCACTCTCACCAGTCTTTATCCACTGTTTTGAATCGTTTTTGGTTTCGGGAGTGTAGTGGTTTCATCTACGGTGACGAATCTGCACCAAAGTCCTGCTGATTTCGCCTTAACATTGTCAGATTTTGCCTCGAAATGTTCTTTCGAGTCAGTTTATGATCCAAAGTGAGCAATCGCGGCACCCATCTCGCGCACATCTTTTTCATGCTCAGTTTTTTGTGCAAGATGAAGTGCACTCTTTCAGTTGAGATTCCAACAGCATCAGCAATCTCACGCACTTTCATTCTGCGATCTTCCATTATCAGATCGTGCACTTTTTCCACTGTTTTCGGTGTGGTGACCTCAACTGGCCGGCCAGAGCGGACTTCATCTTCTGTGCATCTGCGACCACGTTTGAACTCATTAATCCAGAAGTAAATTGTCTTCAATGCTGGCGCAGAGTTTACATGTACTTCATCTAACTCATTTTTGATCTGCGATGCTGTCCAGCCCTTCAAATAAAAATGTTTAATCACAGCACGAAACTCGTTTTTCTCCATCTTCTACGCCGCACGTCAAACTCACGCATTCAGCTGGTTGCCAATAATTAACTACGCGTCGTATTTGTTTAAAAAGTCAAACAGCTGTCTACAAAGAATCGTTCTTTCTAACAAAACAAATGTTTAACAACAATACGCGCTCTTTCATAGAAATTTACTAGACTTATCAAACGGCCTTCGTAATATCATTATTCCCGTAAGTATAGCGCATGTTTTATCGCGGGAGGTGGCTGTGATTTGGCATAGTATAAATGTAATCTTAGCATAACGTAGCCTTGAAAGCAGCGGGCCGTTCTTTCACCGTGCTAATTCTAAATCTAGCTCTGGCTTTGATTGGCTGCCTGGAGAGTTTCGCGCCTCGAGCAACGCACGCAAACCAATCGATTCACGGCCGACATGCAGCTCGGCACGCCTTCGCTTCCGCGCACTATTTATACTCCCATCGCCACAAAAGTAGTTGCACGCAGAACGCAAGGGCGGATTTCAAAGCTATTCACAAAAGAAGTACCGGGAGAGGAGGCCCAGGGCATCAATTGATGTCACTGCAGTCCTTCTGACCGAGAGGTCCTAGTCCCGACGGTGGCAAGATTTTCGACAGTAGCTTGCCGAATTAGGTCGAATTCAGCCGCTGTCTGGAGGATAATTCTATCAGCCGGCTGCTCTGATCGGTAGTTTTCCGTGGTTTCTCCGATTAACATCCGGCGAATGCTGGAGCAGTACCCTAACAAATGGGCCACGGACTGGATCTTTCCTTCCTCATCCTTGTCCTATCCGCACTCCTTACACACACACTTACAGTAACATGCACTACACTACCATCCACCACACATGCTGGGAGACTAATAGGGAGTTCAGAGCTTCTCCGGTTGGGAAGGTGCCCCACTGGTGGGAGATCCTGGTTGGGGAAAACCCTGCTAGTCGACGATAAGCCGGCGCCGGATTTCGCCATTCAGTGTGGAAAAATCTTTGCCTCCTCCCGATGAAAAACGTGCACTACACGTACAGGAGTAATGACCATAATAGTTAACGCGCCCGGAATCACTGACAATTAATCATATCAACAAAAGGAGTGAACGAGTGAGCATTAATTTCCAGCGCGTATTTTAATGAGGTAATTAGTCCCGTAAAAAGTGTAGTACTAAGAGATGACGGTGTTCCTCCCCTTTCTGGAACTTCAACTCCGGGACCAAACTCCACGTCCACTTGCGGAGTTTTCTCTTTTTCAGGTATCATCCAGCACTGACTCAGATGGAACACGTTATAAGCTGCAGACTGGTCTCCTGACCCGTGAGGTAGTGTAGTGCAAGTGCGTGATTGTAATAGTAGAGGAGGGGACGAGGAATAAGAAGGAGATACTGAATACCGTCTTTCACCTGTTTTTGGGGAAGTGCCTAGCATTTGTGAAGTATTGGGAGAAGAAATCACTGAAAACATCAGAGCACCCGGCCACTAGATTTCTCATCTAGTCAGTGATTAAATTTGACCCAACTATGGAGCTAGTGGGGAAAATCTGCCGCTGTTGCTACGGATCCGACGCATCACATCGAGAAGCGACCGACAAACATCGAATCCTAAGACCTTCTAATCAACCATGGTGTAGAGGCAACGATGTGAAAACTTAGCTTCTGTAGGCGATCGCAAATCCTGAGATTGGTATGAGTATTATTTACTCCGCTGTCCTAAAATATTGACTCTGTTATCGAGTTTACAGGTTTACGAACACACGTTGCTATATGGGTAATGAAGTTCTAGAGATTAATTATCATAATTAATGTATAATTATATAGAGTTTAGTTTCTTCGCACAACTCATGTAAATTTGGCGTTGGGAATGCAGTCGCTGTAGAATAGTTACTAGTCTCTCAAATATGTCTATTTGCAATAAGGATTTATGATCCGGGTAGTCGCATCTATTCTCGTAAGGTTTTGGCGCACATTCGGTATAAGGACACCCGAAGTCTATTTCGAATGGAACAATTTACAACGGGTTGCATTTACAACATCTAGCAACATGTAGCTGTTAGCAATAGGAAATCGTGCGAAATAACATTGTATGTCGTGATGCTACACCGTATCACACTTGACCAAAAACTCTTTGTAATGGTGACTACGTCCACTTACATACATAGATTCGTTGGTCACCACATCAACATAAAAGCGGATATCCTTCTTTCAGTCTATGTCACCATCTGTCAGTCGATCACAGCACCAATGCATTCTGTTATGAGTGTCGTGTGACTGGAGTGGCATATGATTGGTGTAAAGACAAAAGATCTGTTATAATTATCATCATTCGCAGTTCGGAATTTTTCGGGTATACCAGAGATAAATGGAATTACTGGATGAGTGATGATGATGATAAGTGTATGATTTGATTGATAATAGAGCAATTATGGAATTAGAGACAGAACAAACGGGAGAACACCGAGAAAACCTACCGCAAACCCACTTGTCCATCACTAATTCCACATGTAGTACTCAGTTTTTCAAACTCAATACCCAGAGGTGGAAAGTGCGCTGACTAATCACTACAACTCAGACTGCTCGGAGATGTAAGCATATAGATCAGGTCTGCTCAAAAGCTAGAATTCGAACAGACTGCTGGCGGTGGCTCGTGACAGTGGCCCGCGTGCTACTCGCATTTGACTGGACTAAAACCCATCCCATCCGAGCACCTCCACACCTCTCTCGTCGGGGTTACTCAACAAGCACCGGGACACACCGGTGGCTCGCAGATAATCGCGGCGTCATAGCACGCCAAGTGGGCTGCCTACTTGAGCAGTTCTGATGTAGAACACTCTTTTGAAGCTTTATGTATATAAACCGCCGACCTGGATGGTCGAAGTGGCTAAAAGCGTGCACCGACTCAGCGCTTCGGTCCGAAGGATCGCTGGTTCGAATCCCGCCTTGTTAGTTATGGTTATTTGACCCTTGTTTCTCATGTATGTGTTTTCCCATCGGGTCGTAAAGGGTAACCGGCAGTCGGCTAGAAAAAGCCCTAGGGAAAAAATGTATACAATCTCAGAATATTGTATTGTAGGTAGGGAATCACTGCTCACAGAATACTCACATTGTAGTGGTTGGTGCATTCCATTGCTTTTCCTGTCTCAACGCGATCTTCTAGATATTGAATGTCGTGTACGAGCATTCACTGCCTCAGCAGTGTACGGTAATAACCACACGACCGGTACAGTGCGAAGTTGTATTAAACAATCATCCAACTTCCTGTGGCTCCTTTCAACCATGCCTAATTATTGTTTTCTTATGGTGGCCTCTAAAGTATTATTAGCGTGGAGCGGATTTCAATGATTTTGCATATTTTTGTCTGTTGCTTCAGGGCATAGCTAAGTGAAATTTATTGACATTGGATTAGAAATGGATGGTAAGTAGGTTAATATTTTAGTGCATATTTGCCCAATTTTGGCCGAATTTTCCTGTTGCATATTATTGTAATTATAGGCACATATTTTGCATATTTCATCAAAATAGACTTCTCTCAAAGAAGGAAGATTTTCAGTCAAATGCTCTGTGCTATTTCAAATGTGCCTCTAACTTCTGTGTATGTGGAAAGATGCTTTTCGATGTTCAAGATCCTGTTGGCAAAAAATCTCTGGGCTTTTACATTTTACAGTATGCGTATGATATTTGTAACATACCGTAATGCAGCACTGAAACTCTAAAAATTAAGTAAAATTATAAGATGAAAATACGTTAAGCTATTGTTTTTTTTTCTTCTAAACGTGATAAATATTTGTGCAAATGTAGGTCATTTCTTGATATATTTTGTTAAAGCAGGCAGGAAAAATGCAACAAGTCGTACAACAATGTACTGCACTAAAGTGAATATTTACTTTCATAATTTCTTCCAAAAAAGGTAAATTATATCATGTTTGCACGAAACTATACCTTTTTATTCCAAGCATGTTTTCTTTACCATTTCAAGAAAGGTTTATGAAGAAAATTATGTATTGTTAATTTTAAGAGCATATTAAAATGCATATTTAAGAACTTTTAAGGTCATCAATGTATATTTTTAAAAGCATATTTCAAGATTATTTAAGGGCCTAAAAATCCTTTCTCTACTACAAGATATTAAAAAATAGCATACACACCAGGACGACGAATTACGGCAAGTACATCGATAAGAATGTTTTGTGGTCTTCCTTATTGCGTCGGAGTAACCATTTTGAATAATTCTCATGCGTGGTAATGTTACTTGTACCCAGCAAGTACCTTTCTGTAGATTGCTTCCTTGAAGATGAAATACTTTTTTATACGAACTGTGTATCATACAGCTCAAATTAATCGTCTTAAAAATAAAAAAATCACACTTTTCTGGACACGAATGACTAGGTGTACTTTAAATACAATGTTTTCTGATCCACCGAATGGATAAACACTGAGAAAATTAGAGTATTTACAATATATTTTTATCAGTCTACTATTTACAATATACAGCACAACACGCTATGAAATAATAATATAAAAATACTTAACAATGTTAAATAGGTCGAAACATTCTTAAGCCTTGAATAAAATGAAAAGTTGAGGTTTACACATAAAAGGCACAGAAATCTTTCAGTCCCCTCATTGTATTTGTCTACAATTCTGTTTTATCAACAAAGCAATCCGTTGATAAACGAAAGCATTTAATCATTTTACACATTAATAGTTAAAGTTGATTTAATATAAATGTATCGCATATGAGAGAGACATTAAGACAGCGGACTTCAATTGACTTCTTGAGGCTAGCCCTCATAATCCTAAATTTAAGTTTCTTTGCCTATTCAACTTGGCCGTTCCTGGAGAATTACTTCGAAACTATTCACATTTCTCTCGACAAACTTTCTTCTCTCCCTGAATTCTCAGAGGAAAATACAAAAAACGAGGTTCACTTACTTTAATACTGAGCTGAACTTTTCCGCTTATGATTTATTTTCAGTTACTTAAAGCTTTTCTAAAAGTATGGTAGGAAGTCTGTAAAGTGGAAGCAATCTTCAAAGAAGGCGGGAAACCTCTTTCCCTCCCTTTGTCCCATAAACCTTCTATCACTTAGTAGTTGTACGTGAGATACATTGTGACGCACATGGAGTAATCGGTAGATTTCTCTCAGCAACGATATTGAACAGCTATCTCCAAATAGGCATTTCAAAACACACTTTTACCCGGAAGGAACGCAAACACTTTTTAACATTTAAAGTGCACCATGATGATAACGTGCTTCATTACGTCTTTTATTTTTTCTCGTATTTAATTAATAAAGTATTTTTTGCCTCATTTCATAATACAGTGTCATCCATTTGAAGTACATGTTTTGGTAATAAATACAAATAAAACTATTTCTCCTTATTTCATTCTGTATTCTTTAAATATTTGCATGTATCACAAAGCTGCGACATCTGGTGTAACCAAAACCAGAAACAATCCTCTGTGTATCGGGTCTAATAAAACACGACAAATGACGTGAAAACCTGTGTATATAATTTAAATCGGGAACTTTGAAGTTGGGTGCATCACAAAAGTTTTGTAATGTGTGATGACTTATATAAATTAAAAGAAGTTTGGATTAAAAACAAATTCGATTCACTTCCGAGAGCACTTTTCCTTTATCATGTAAAAGCACTGCGGATTGATTTTTCAAATACGCTCTAATTTATTGATTTTAATGTGATAATATTAATTTTCATTATTCCATCTTTCCAAGTTGCTGTTAAGCATGAGAAGACGAGAAATGTGCGAATTCCATCTCAAACATTGGTTGACATGGGCTTGGTCTCTTTGTTTTACTGAAAACATTTTAAAGTATGTGGAAGACTTTGGGTAGCTTCTATTTGGTTTGTTAAGAGAAGATGAATGTTTCACATTTGTCTGTAGGCAGAAGAGTGACAAAGGTTCTACCAATGAGGCTATCAACATTCTGGGGCGGATGAGTATTTGAATGAATGGAAGGATGGATGGTAGGTGAAAGAGAATGATCATGGAGATTAGGCTAAATGAAACGCATGCTAATCAGGGATGCTTTGTGAAAACCTGATACACGATTGTTTTGCTTTTGAAGACATTTTATTTACCATTAGATAATATACGTGTAGTCAAAACATTGTCAAGGCATTAACACTTTTTTTCTCAAATCCAAATACCTTTTTAATTTATATAATCACAAACAATCCAAATAATTCTTCACCGAACGAAATTGCCCTCTCATGTTGGAATATGTTTTATTAACTACATTTATATGTCATTAATTTCATGTCATATATTTATCATTAATTTGGCTTTCTAAGAAAGTTCATTGACCATCTTCTCTTAAATGTGTGCGAACAACAATACTAATGGTCGACAGTTGTATTGAAACATAAATACCAGATAATGACGTAAATGGTTTAAACACGAAAGAAAATTCCAATGTTTGTGGCATAGTCGTTAACCTGAGTTACACATTGTTTCCAGATTCTTCCACCTGCCTTCCTCGGCACAGAATGTACAGAGAAAGGCAGGATCTGTGTTGTGGAATGCGCCGCATTTGAATTGTAAGTTGACATTTCGTTTCCGAGTCTCGTTGGTTACGCATTACTATCCGGCTTGGTAGCTGAACAGTAAAAAGGAATCACAAGATTTTCTAAGAGTAACTCATTTGCTAAAGATAATTTCGCACAAACGCTGACCCTACTTGATTCGGTTAATTTTCAATGTAAAAAAATATTACCTCAATATTAAAAATATTTAACGCCCCTTTAGGGTTCAGATTGCGTGAGAGGATGTGAAACGTCCGAAAAAAAAGAAAAATTGACTAGCATGGGTTCTGTGATGGTAAATACCACGTCCAACATTTAATATCGAATCTATTAGACACATTCTCTGAGTGATTGTGTGTGTTTGTGAGTGATCACTTCAAGTGATTGTGTGAGAGAAAGAAGTAGGGAGAGAAGGAAACAGAAGGAGAGGGACAATGTATGTGTGTGTAAGTGGATTGATGGATGGATAGATGGGTAGGCGAGAGTGTAAGGGGAAGGTTGGATGAGCAGGTTGGGTAGCTGAAGGAGCGGGTGATGGGAGGGGCAGTCGACTATGAGGACGGCAGAAGGTTTAGTGATAGGTGGGCGGGTAGGTGAGAAGGAAGAAGGGAGGAGCTATTTTGAATGAGGAGTGTGCACTTGAAGATGAGCGAGAAGAGGAGGAAGGAAAAGTGTGCGCAGGGCGGAAGGCTGGGCGATAGGCTAGCTGAGAGCTTGGACGAGAGATTCGGCGCCAGGAAGATTAAACTGTTGGAAGGGGAAGACGAATGTGCTCGGAAGAGAGCGGAGGGCGTGCGCGGGCGAGCGGAGGGCGAGGAGGGCGGAGCGGAATTTGCAGGAGAAGGCGGGCGAGAGCGGGTGGAGGTCGGGCGGGGGAAGGACGGGTGGGCGGAGGACGGGTGGGCGGACGGGAGGGCGGAGGATGGGTGGGCGGAGGATGGGTGGAGCGGGACGGGGGACGGAGGACGGGTGGTCCGAAGGACAGGTGGGCGGAGGATGGGGGACGGAGGGGCGGGTGGACGGAGGACGGTGGGCGGAGGACGGGTGGTCGGAGGACGGTGTGGTCGGAGGACAGGTGGGCGGAGGACAGGTGGGCGGAGGATGGGTGGGCGGAGGACGGGTGGGTGGAGGACGGTGGGCGGAGGACGGGTGGGCGGAGGACGGGTGGTCGGAGAGGACGGGTGGGCGGGAGGACGGGTGGGCGGAGGACGGGTGGTCGGAGACGGAGTGGGCGGAGGACGGTGGGCGGAGGACGGGTGGGCGGAGGACGGTGGACGAGGGGTGGTCGAGGACGGGTGGGCGGAGGATGGGGACGGAGGGCGGGTGGACGGAGGACGGTGGGTGGAGGACGGGTGGCCGGAAGGCTGGTGGGCGGAGGACGGTGGACGGAGGACGGGTGGGCAGAGGACAGGTGGGCGGAGGACAGGGGACGGAGGATGGTCGGGCGGAAGACGGGTGGGTGGAGGACGGGTGGGCGGAGGACGGGTGGACGGAGGACGGGTGGGCGGAGGACGGGTGGACGGAGGACGGGTGGACGGAGGACGGAGTGGACGGAGGACGGGTGGGCGGAGGACGGTGGGCGGATGACGGGCGGGCGGATGACGGGCGGACGGAAGACGGTTGACGGAGGACAGGTGGGAAGAGGACAGGCGGCGGTGGACGGACGAGGAGCGGAGCACAGGCGGGCTGGGCGAGGGGGGATTACGGAGCAAGGTGCGCGGGGCGTGTGTGGAGTGGGGAAACGCGAGGCGGCGGCGGGTGGGGAGGGTAGGCGGCCGGCGCTGCGATTTGCGGCCGCCGATGGCATCGCGACGCCGAGCGACGCGACGCGGCGCGCCGGCGGCGGAGGCGGCGGCGGCACAAAAACGACGTCGGTGCGCGAGCCGCTCGCTGCCGGCTGATTCGCAAAAATCCGTTGGCTGCGGAGAACTGTTCTTCGCAGCTCGTAGCTGGCTGCACGATACCCGCTCAGGGCGCAAAAACTTACAAGAATACTTTAATCGGGAGATGTTATAATTTTCCCGCTTTGAAAATAGTAACATAATAAACAAGTTTTATACTTCATGTATTCGTTTTTATTACTGAAGTGTCAGGAGACACATTCGGTTTAGCAAAGTTAATATGAAAGAGAAAGTATTGTTAATCCTAGTTATTTAATACTATTTTCCTCCACAAATACATTTTTTAAATTTTAACTTCAAACTCACCTGAGCCACATTGTACAATGATAATTTTAAGTATGCATTAATGAAAAGGTGGATGATATGTGAACTATACAAAACACAATTTGTATTACTAAGAGTTTCAGAATTTGATAACCTCAAACACTGCCAAAAATGCTCAATACACTGCTCTTAAAAATACCCAAAAATCAAATATAAAATAACATTAATGATCAGTTCAGATGAACAACTGAAGCTGTTGCATATGTTACCGATATAATCAAGGCTTCTTCGTTTCGTTCTAGTAAACTCAGCCTGCACATGTTTGGTTTGAACTGTGGTGAACTACTAGAAAATCTCTGTCATTAGTTATCCCGAAATCAGTCAAACCGTCAATGGCGCTAAGAGGCATCACAGGAACCTTACATTACATATAGCGCCTGACATAATAGTTACTGAGCGAAGAAATGGAAAAGACTACTCAGGAATTCTGTGGAGAACATTTGCTGTATCTCGTGAATACAATTTGAAGCAAGTACCATTAAAATGATATTTAAATCGGGGATTTTCGCGAAAAATGCTTAAAAATGACAGAAAAAATAAAAAGTCACTTTTTTGTGAAAATCGACAAAAAAGGCAATAAAGTCATACAAAAATGGGTCATCTCCTTTTGTCATAACATAAAACTATTGTATATTATACTAAAAAGCATTGTTCTAAAGTGAAAAAATGTCATTTCATTAAAATCCACCCCCTCATAATTACATTCCGGAGGATTTCTTCGCTAAATTGTTAGTGTCTATCCTCTCGCACGTACTACTAAAATTGAAGGTACTACAGGTGATTTTTAAATAATAAACAGAGTGTAGATGAACCGTAAAAGTAAAAGAATATGAATGAAATATGTAACTATTTCTGTAATAACCCGATTCTCTCGAAAGAAAAAAAAACGTTTCCCCGTCAGAATCAGTAAGCTAACTCCACCGCCGCTTTAATTCGGGTGGTCGCGTGAATCGAACCACTGTTGCGCGGATATTTACAGTCGCCTGCCGCGCCGCTGCGCTGCGGGCGCGCGATAAAGCCATTGTGTCCTTCCGCGACGCGATTTAGTGCGCTCGCGGTCGCAACAAGCCTCCGCCGCCACCGCCACCGCCGCCTCCGTCGCCCACGGCGTCGTCTCGCCCTCGTGGTGCGTTTTTCCATGCGAACTACAAAAGAGTGCGCTACGCCACGAGGGTGGAGGCAAAGACGATTCAGTGCCCAGCGGCAAGCAAGATGGTAACGAGAGAGCCCTCCGGCAAGCAGGAAGGTTCGTACGAAAGGGAAGGAGAAAAGAGATGAGATAAAGGGAGATGTGGTTAGGAAGGGTGAAATGGAGATGGGGATGGGAGAGGAAGTAAAAGAAAAAGGAGAAAGGTTGGAAAGGGATTGAATAGAGAAAGAGGTAGGAGAGAAAGAAGAGTGGACAGAATGAGGGACAGAAAGGGAAAGAGAGACAGACTGAGAAAGGGGGGAAAAAGAAAGAAAGAGAGAGATATAGACAGACAGAGACAGAGAGGAAGGTATAGAGAAAGAGACAGAGAGGAAAAAACAGAAGAATGAGATGGAGAGGAGAAGAAAAATTGAAAGTGAGAGAGAAAAGCAGAGAGAAAATATGCACACAAAAGACAGAAATGAGTAAGGGACAATGGAAGCCAATGAAGGACGCAGCCAATAAGACCAGGGTGGGTAACCAAATGGAGCAGAGGAGAAATGGATTGGATTCAGACTGGCTGGCAGATTAATCCTGATATGGGCTGGTAATTGTGGCCACATTTGTCTCAGTTAAATGAATATGTGCAGTTTGTCCATGTTTCCATTTTCTGCTCTTTGTTCTGGGGAAGTGAAAATATTTGCATCGCAGTAACGAAATATCCAACAACTCATACTAATTGGAAGTAGAAGGGGACTTAGAGCCTTTGTGTAAAGGTGTTGGGAAATCAGATGAGTTGCGAGAGTGGCTGTGAGAAGGGAGCTAGAGATAAAAACCGGTAGAGAGTGAAAACGAACGAGAGAGAGAGAGAGGATAAAGAGATAGGAGAGAGAGAGAGGAAAGAGACGGGGGCAGTAAACTGAGTATCAGGATAACGAAGTGCAGCAGGAAATAACTGGTCAGAGTTGTTACCTACTGAGATTGAGATTATAACGTGAAAGGTAATTGTTACCATTACCCATTCTGTGATCCGATTTAAAAACGATTAGTATTAAAGAGCAAGTGATAATTTATCTCGAAATCATCTTTAACAAATTGTGGCAAATATATTTATTGAGTCACATGAATCTTAAAGTAAATGTAAGAAACAAGTGCGTAAGAAAAATACATAACACGCAACTTACTCTTAACGACACATTTCATCATGTGAATATTATTATTGTAATGCTATTATTGCAAAGTAGACGGAAGAGTCTGTTTTTGGAGCGGATGCAATAAAACCTACTACATCTCTTCAGTTCTTGACACACACCGGAAATCAAAACGGAGAAATCTCATTTTTTCATGAATTTTCCTGAAGTTCTTTAGCCAGTTATATATTCATAATTCATATCCAGTTAATCTTATGAAAATTCTTGAGCAAATTGGTAGACAAATGTGTTTAATACAATCATAAAAATTAAATTATTAATAAAGTTTTCCCGAAAATTAAACTGTTGTTATTCAGTGGTATCATTACAATGTATTTTGAATATTCATATTACTTGTATGAACAAAAGACCAAGCAATATTAACAAGAATGGTATCTAGAATCTCAAAAGGCAGAAATGTCTTGTAATTACAACTCAAACTAAAATAGTGTTTCAATTCCATCAGTAAGAATTCACGTTTAAGTTATGTTTGTTATAAAGAACAAAAACAAGTATGTTTCCTTTCTTTAAGAAAAATCGTCGTTAATAGTTTCAGCAACTTTCTGAAACAGTGAAGATAAGGAATTCAAAATGCGAGAAAACCTTGGAACAATTAAATTTTAGTACCCTAAAAGTGAGGCGATTTATTAATTTCCTTTGACTACGTTGCAAGGAAACAATAACATTAATTTTAATGTGCCTTTTAAACGAAATGATTTACTAATCTAAGGCAGGTAAAGAGGTTCTGGAACAAACCAACTTAATAGTTATTTATGCGCCAAGGGTTGTGAGGGTTCTAATGATCGAGTGGCAACAGAAAGCTCTAGGGCCTCGTAGTTTTTGTCGCCCAAGATCATTAGAACCAGTTAACACCCGTGGTACGTACAAAATTTCATTTTTTACCTAATTTTAATCATTAAAATTTACTTATTTACAAAATAGATAGATGTTATATTGATCGTTTGTCTTTATTTCATATTTCCCTCTCATAATTTGCATGTAGATCTATAAGAGAACATGTAGCATCAATCAATTGTTTTTATATTTCCCGTGTAAGCAAGGTCCTCTCGATCCAGGTGATTTATGCAGTGTATATCGAGCTCCGTCACAAAGGCAATAAGAAGCAATAACGTGTCAACAAAAATAAACACGATTTTGCGCGGGAGCTCTCTAGAACAAACTAGACCGAAACGGTGAGTCGCTCTCTGGAAGGCGGTCACTACCTGAATCCATCCGAGGCCGGCTCGAGAGAACAGAAGCGAAGCGCTATCTGGAGTTTATGGCGCGCGCGCGCCCTGGAGCGGATTACGTGACGGTACAGAGCGGACGGGCGGGCGGCGCCGGTGAGGTCGCGTGTTAACGGTGTTCGCTAACTTAGCGTAGAGGGCTTTGGTGTCCTCAGAACGCGGTCGCAAGTTGAAATCCGGTAGAGTGAAAATGTTGTCATCTGTCCCAGACAATTCCGAAATTCGACGTAACATTAAGAGCATAATGCGTGTGTGACCCGAAAAATGTAATAAGAATTATAATTGTTAAAGTAATTGAGTCTCTTCCATATTTTCGATTTTGTGGCAATTTTTTCTTACATCCAGTACTTAACATGTTTTGTTACAATCTAAAAAATATGTTTTGTTTGTCGTGAAAAGTTATCTTTCCTATTTTTTACCGGAAAGCCACACGGAAGTTTCATACACCCTACGTAACTTCAAGTTTCATGGAATCTCTTGAGAACATGTCATCGTTACATATTAAGGAGCTAAGCTAAGGAAAAATGCCGTATTCTTTGTTTTCGTAAATCACGTCGCCAGTTTTGCATTAATTAGAGCATCGTCAATGTGATATTCTGTTATAATAATTTAATAGATCATCATATCTTTCATTTGTAAAAATGAATGTATACGTATTCTACAACTTTTGGCCAAATGGAGCGAAAGCTGACACATTTTTTACAAACACTTTCGAGAAGGCATTTATTTATTTAGTCAAAAACAGTAAAAAAAACTGTATGTGTCTTATGGGGGAGAAAATCATCTGAGCACGCTTTCTTGAGTTTCAGAATCCCTTCCCAACAATTTAACTATTAATAGTTGAAAGATGGAAAAATAGTAATATTATTATTATTATTATTATTACTATTATTAAATTTTGAAAAGCAAGAGATTAACATTTCATAAACTAGATATTTTCGTTTCCGAGTTATAGAAAACTTATTTGTAACGGTAAACGAACTGCAGGTTTTCTTTTTCTCTATTGCTAACAAAATAGAAACCCATCCTAAGCTCTACTACCACTACAAGCAAAAGAAGAGCTCAAGAAAACGTGCGCATAGTGAAGCTACATTTACGTCCAGAAGCAAATCAAGGGGCCATCTCAGCATTTGGTCAATGGATCAGGAGACTGGACAAAAACCCGATCAAGATAGGGGTCATTGACCCAAAAACTGAAGTACATTATTTGTTAAGGCGAGAGAAAAGGAAAGTTCGCGGCCCTCAACATACTAGCTCACTTTTGGTTACCCTCGAAATGTCTGTTATTCGAATTGTGAAATCATGGAATTACGAAATAACAGGAATGCGGGAATTGTCGGGCGAGGTGGAGCGGAGCAGTATGAATTCCTGGACAACGTCACACAGTGGGGCCAGAAAGGGGAAAAGTTGGCATGAAGCGCTTTGAAGCGTTTTTCGGAATTTTTGGCAATAAAAAAGCATTTTATATTTCAATAATATTTTATTTAATTGTTTAACCTTCAAATCTTTATTTACATAACCTCAAAGTCAGAACTTTCATCATGTGACTCTTCTTCAAAAAGTGAATTTGTACTTGAAGCCATTAACATTAGTGTAACTTTTAGATCCAAAGCCTTTGTGATAATTTTTCTCTATTCCATTTGTAAAATCAGTGGGTTACATGCGATTAACAGCCTGCGAAGCACTTCTTTTTTTCTTCCAGGTTGCATTTTTTCTTCATTTTTTTCTTCTTTTAAGTGTACTTAATAACATCATACAGATCCCATCTTGTTAATAAATAGCTATCAGTACCAGATCATGGGGGAAAATAAAAAAAATGAATAATGGAGGTAGAAATGCTAACAAAACTAGATGTGTATCATCATAAAGAAAGTACCTTAATGCAAAATGGGACGAACATGGGCAAAGTTTGATTAATGTTTTGAAAACTAGATAAATTTCAGAATTAGATTCAGTTAATATGATAATTCGGAAACGCCCGGAAGAGAACTAAAAGACAATATGAAAAACCAGATTTTAAAATTTCATTCCATTGTGACACATGAAGTTTCTACTTGGAATTACTAAATTATTATTGAAGAAATATGTTTTTTTAGAAATACAGATTTAAAGTACAAATCTCCAGGTATCGAATCCACAGCACGTTCGATTCTGCTAGTCGAGAGAGCAAAAATATTTGCATCGAAAAACACACTTCTTACTGAGCGAGCGAAGAAGTGCGCCGTGCATCACTTGTGCAAATTAAAACTTGCACTGCAAGGAGTGGCGTGATTCCCCCTTCCTTTCCTGATCGGGGAACGATGAAGGAGACATTTTGCTACACCTTTCATGTGAAATGGAGCTTCGGAAGTATATTTTGATTGTGGACGTTTTGCCAACGTTCCCCTCCTCTGGCCCCACTGTGCGTCGCTTTAATTCTGTTTAGTAATTGTTAAACTTTGTTCATAATTTGGGATTAAATTTGAAACTACTGCACATATACCGTACCTATTTCATACGATTATTCGTAGTTATACGTAGACCCTAGAAACGTTCTCACACATGCAAGCACAACTTTCTGCAATGCACGCTTGAAAGAAATAGTTACAGAACCTAGTTACGATGTGGAACCAGAGGCTCATCCATGCTTTTTCTCGGATGGTAGATATAGTCTATAACCAACTTGATATTCTCTTATAAAGAATTTTTCCTGTTGACTGAAGATAAAATGTATTTGAATTTGTTGCCTTCCAGTTAATATTTAGGTTAACTATTCATATTTTGAATGCCTTTCGTCAGTATAGAAATTTAGTAAAAGCTAGTGTGCCATGTGTAATACTAAAATATTTTCGAGATCTGTTAATACCTAATCACTTTATTCATGTTCGTTTGCATGTACGCTTCAAATTTGAAATTTCATTCCCCATTCTCTAGTTCCACACAAATAGACACACTCGCATACTTCATTACACCTTTGCTTTTAAGGCTCGCGTTACATTCGGAATTTTACTATAGAGTGATTTATTTATCTCCATATTCCAATAATTCATTTCTCGTGGTTGGCCCGAGGCTGATCCCTGTGTGGCCGCACGCAGGCTCCAACCTGAGAGCGGGCGTGGGTGCGCGGGGCGTGAGAAGTGACGGCGCGGTCACCAGAGGGCAGGCGCGTCGCACAGTGGAGCGAACGAGTCGATGTCGATGGTTAGTCGATGGCTAGTCGACAAGTTCTTCAAAACAGACACGGTGAAATGAAACTCAGAGTAAGAACACACTGAGGTTTATTGCTGAAGTGAACATATACAAAGTTATACAAATTTCCAATGCAAAGTCTAAACTGGTAGGGAACGTTACACAATGCTTTCTTACAAATATACACTTTATCCCTATTTCTATTTCCTGATAGAGGTTAGAGAGGGGGAAACGCTTGGTGTCATCAGATAGAGCAAGCACGCTCCTGGTGGTCCTTATCCAGGAGGGTGGCGAGAGCAGCGAGCGAGAGGGCTTCGGATATCACGAAGGCCGTAATGACCAATGTGATTCTCAAAATTATGTGAAGGTCAAAGGGGCACACGCCAATTATTGAAATCTTCTACACCCTGTGTGGGTGGGGAATGGGAACGGAGCTCCGGAGTACATTTAATAGGGGTCACAGAGGACGCATCTTCCTTTGATTTAATGGAATTCGTAAGCTCTCTCTTGCTCCGGAGTACATGGTGTTCTGTGTACTGTCTGTACGTTGGTATATAACTCGAGGCTGAAACATGCGTCCACATACTTCTCAAAGAGTAATTCTGGTTAATTGGCACAAGATGTAGGATGAGAAAGATTGCATTCAGAACGTGATCCGTTTATTAAGGTACTGCTCCAGTATTTGCCTGGCACTGACCAAGGATCAAGGAGACTACTGATAGGAGAAACTAAGAACTACCGATCAGAACGGCTAGAATTCTCGGTCGCTAGAATTCTCCTCCAGACAGTGGTTAAATTCAACCTAGCTATGTAGTTAGTGTCTAAAATCAGTCACCCTTGCTGTTCGAGCCTTAGGACCCCATGGTGTCACTCTTTCTTTGACTTAACAGCAGTTAAGCAGTTTTAGAAGAAGATTCGTATCGACGCAAGTTATGGGCGCGCTATACAACCCCCTCTCCATGTGCTGGGGCGACGCTCCGCTCCACACGTGACGAGTAGAGTTTGTATTCAGAGATTACTCTAAGAAAGGACCACTTTGACAGTTACTGCTTGGTTACTGCTGCTATCATAACTGCAGTTTATGTCCACGTGTTCAATTTGTTGATTCATTCGTTTGCAGTTGACTCACTCGTAAACGGCTTCGATGCCGATCTGTTGTAATGCCTTAGTCTGATATGTTTTCCATTTATTTTCTGACCTGTCACCATGTTACCTTCTTAAGCCCATTTCACACGATCATTTTTTTCATCTTTTATATAAACACACACATTATATATATATATATATATGTGTGTATAAATAAATAAATAAATAAATAAATAATGGATAGAGAAGAGACGTTCGCTTCTACGCGGTACATGTTTTATTTCTCCCCACACTTCACATTACAATGCAACGCATTAGAACACTTTCAAATAGCACAAAAGGAACATATCGCACCACACGGATAGCAAAAAGAGAGAAAGTGGCGGAAAGGAAAGTCGGGAGGGTGGTAGTCCAACTAAATAAAGTCTGTACCGAAAACTGAAACATGCGTAATTTTTCTGTGCAAATTACATCCCGTCTGGTTTGTCACTTTTCTGTCCCTCTGAAAAACCGGGTAAAATAGGTTTTAGACTAAGTTCTCTACATCTCGTGCGAACCCTACCTCCGCCGCGACAGAAGCCACGTGTGCGCTTTCGGCCCTTCGGCTACGCCCCATTGTGCGGCGCGGCGCTCCGCGCCCGTGAGAAGACGGCAGCGGCGGCGGCGGCGACGACCTCATTCGGGGCGGATTTGGCCGGCGGCCGCGGGAGCGCACGGCAGCGGGGTGGGGGCGGGGGGAGGGGGGCGTCGCGAGGGAATTGCGCGCGGACGGAGTGGCGCCGCGTGCGCGGACAGGGCCCCGCCCCCGCCGCCGCCCTCGCCGCCGCCGCCGCCGCCTGCCGGCAGAGCGCCCGCGCGCCCTGGGACCCAGCGGTAAAGGCACGAAGAAAGGGGCGGGGCAGGCGCCAGGTAGTGAACGGGAGGGCGAGAAGGCTGAGATAAAAATTGAAAAATATGGAGGAACGGAAGGGTAGTGGACACGAAAGAGAAAAGAGGGAGTCGAGGGCCGAGAAAGAAATATAATAAGTGTGAGATACATAAGGGCTTGCTTAGTGGAGCGCCTCTGGCGGGTATTTTTATATTAACAATTTATATTTGTTATTTGCAGGTTCACAGTAAGAATGTTAAACATAATAGTGTTGCATAGAAAGTTATAGGAGATGTATCGATTAAAATACTTTTTGAAATAAATTGTTTGATTTCAAACAAATTCAGCCTCACGTTGGCGCGCCATTTGAAATAAACTGAATATATTAATGCTTTATTTATTTTAATTTTGACTCTATCTTCGGCTTTCTAATATTATTTGATATTATTCCAACGTAATCCGTTCCGAATTTGTATAAATGGGCGCCAGGAAAAGATTACGCTAATACTATCATACAAGTCAACCTTCAACTCTAATTATAAATAAATTAGTTTCCGGCTACCTGGGTCGATGGGTTTCATAGAAATAATCACTATTGTATGCTAATAGATGATTATCCGATCTGCCATCTACACAGAGTGGTCGAGGAATCTGAAAAGCAAATATATTTCTATCTTGCTACTTCGTTACTAGAATTGGCTCAATGAGAATCATGTATTCATTTCACAAAACATGGAAATTTATTAAACAATTTTGGTACTTGATAATTCTACACAATATGAAAAAAACCTTGGTCATGACCTGTTCCAACCTTATAATGTAGTATTCGTCTTCGCGCGCTCTTGGACGAAGGTGCCTCGTTGTACCATCTTCATTCTTCTCCGACGTCGCTGTCCTCAGGTCCAGATACCATCTTCTCTCTTCTTTTCTTGCAGAAGCACACTTCAATCACCGTTCATCACTGTTTCCGAAGTTAATAAAGTCTAAGTCGTTCGCCAATTTACGAATTCCAAGTTCATCCCACGCGTATGCTGAATACTCAACGATCAATAAACTATCTGCTGTTAGCATTCCAGTCCAGTTACTGATAAATTCGCCTAAGCCCTCAATGTCCTTCTAACTCGTTCACTTGAAATATTTTAAGTTTTACTGTCACACATAGCATTCAAATTCAAAGTTCTACCAATATCTACTCCCCAGTAGATGCTTACAAGTCCCAAAAAACTCCTAACATTAATTGTGCACGATCCGTTCAACACCACGGCATCAGTCAGAATGAATGCCTATCATATTCTTTCAACCCTGCAAAACTCGGTCCATCTTTTCGATTGTTTATTTACAGACAAGACTTGATGTACTTCCGTGCCTAGCCAATCCCTAAATTTCTTACAAAATGAACTAGCCGTCTTCACGACTGTCACTGCTTTTTCGGCCAATCCCTGAATTCCTTACAAAATGAACTAGCCGTCTCCGCGATTGTCACTGCATGAAGATTGTTGACCTTGACGACGGCTCGCTTACCGTTGCAATGCTAACATATTCACATATATTTATCCCCTATAATTTACGCAATTTATAATAAATATTATACCATATTATGTCATATTGGTATGTCACTATATATATGTGTATATTATATAAGTATATTTATGTATATATATATATATATGTATATATGTATATATATGTATATATGTGTATATATGTATATGTATGTATATATATATATATATATATATATATATATATATATATATATATATATATATATATATATATATAGTAGCCGCATGTCCGAATAAGTCGGTCACATTGTTTGAATAGCGCGCGACAATATTAACCTACGACCAAAGCAGTTATAGTTCCGCTGAACTACAGGGGAGTGCGCCAGCGAGAAAAGATATTATATATCAGATCCTGAGTAAAAGTTCTGAACGCACTCACGTAGCAGAAATCAACATCCAATCAGGAATCGCCTTGATGAATTTACGACTGTGCGTTCAACACCACAGGGAAAAACTTTCCTTCTACTGTGAACCTTCGGACGGAACGGACCTGCACTGTCTTGCGTTATAGTTCGAACGGACGTTATAAGTATTCTTTCTTTTTCTGCTGTGAACCTTCGAACGGAACGGACCTGCACTGTTCGTTTCGGACGGACATTCCAAGTATATCTTTTTTTTTTTTTTTTTTGCTGTGAACCTTCGGAAGGAACGCACTTGTTCTGTTTTGCGTTATATTTCGCTGGTACATTCATATTTGTTGGAGACCGCCGTCGAGCTGAGTTACTTCGCGAGGTCGGCGTGCAACTAGTCGACGAGGGACCGTTTTCCACGACGCAAGAGGCTAATTTGACCTTGGACGCAACGGACCACCGCCGTGTGCTGGAGTGGCAGGAACGTGTCATCGCGGCGACGTCGTGAGTCAAAAAGACCAGGTTTTAAAACTCTAACAAAATCCTTTTTTAAAAGAACAGTTGAGAGGAGGGTAAATCACGCATTAGAATATAGAGAATTCACCTCACGCCCAGACAGAGATAGTCAGGTATTCAAATTATTGGCTATTAAGCGTAACGTTTAAGTATTTTTTTCATTGTAATGAGAATTCAGATATATTGTTCATGCAAAATGATGTAAAATTTATTCTTTTAATTCTTTTGTTAAGCTGCTATATTTGTTCTGCTAATGAATATTCTTTTCTGCAATTCATGATTTAAATTGTTTGTAATCAAATAGTAAAGAGGTTAATAAGTTGCGTGATAGTGAAACAGCTTATTAGAGGAATATTATTTATTGCACCAGTGTATTTAAACTGTATATGCAAAGTGTATATTGTTCATGTAAATTTTTCTTTCAGCAATGTATGTGATTTGATGTTTTTTTTTGTTTGTGAATTGTAAAGAGGTATTTCATTGTGTCTGTGTAAAAGTGGAAAATTATATTGGGTTATGCAAAGTAGTTTACAAATAGAAAAGGTATAACTGCAGTTAATTAAAATTTAGGAAATTGCTGAACAATACAGCAAGTATTAAGAATTTCTAGATAACGTGTATATTTTAACAAAATTGTAACACAAGATTTTGGTAGAATATATTCAAACTTTGCTAAAGTTAAAAGTTAACTTGCCTGTGTTTGTTTTAATAGTTAAAAGCAAGATAAAAGACGAACCCACTCCTGTAGGTCAAGTAGTAACATTAACGCGCCTGTATTTCCATGAGGTTACATTGTTACCTAAAACAAAAAGAAAAATTAACACACAAAATAAATATGTGTGTGTGTGTGTGTGTGTGTGTCTGTGTGTGTATGTCAATGTGACTGTTACTTCTCTAACCAAACCTAAGAAAATGTGCAAATATGTGTTTCCCATTTTCCCACAAACTGTAACTAAGTGTATACGCCATGAACTGAAACTAGAGTATGCCATGAAAACTTACGACTTCAAAATAATATTGGTAGAAGATACTCCTGTAATGTATCCACGAAAGTTACGAATAACATTTGTATTTCTTTTATCTATATGCGAAATACATTTTTTATAATTATTGTGTTTGAAGAAACATTTACTTTGTTCAATCTCGCAATCAAATTTCCAATCTCGCCGCCAAGGCGCAGCCCCTAACAGCTTTTTCCCGCGCGGCCACCCACTATTAAGAGCTTACTTTCACCAACCCCTCACAAGTCGCTCTCCGTGCATGCCGGCACGCTTCCACACTTCGGAAACTACTACAAAGGGGCAATAAAAGCATTTTCAGCGTCTTCCGCGCAAACCGCCGTTCGCACGGGCCCACGCCCGCCCAGTACAATGACCGCCGCTTCTGGGCGTCGCCAGCTGGGGTTTAACCCCTCATTAGGGCTGGGCTAACCCGGCACGCGGGGCCCTCACCCCATAGCTCGCTACCTGACAAGCCACCCAGAAACATTTCTGGGAATCGCTTCGGGCCTCCCTCGCGAAAATAAGCCCGTCAATGCATCTCGCCGACAAAGGCGCACTGCCGGCGCATCGCCCGCGCTCCTCGGCCACCCGCATGCCAGATGCCTCAATTCCGGTAAAATCGCAAACACAAACGGGCCGCCATCGCGGGCAAATTCGTGCCACCGCCTTTCTCTCTGATCGCACGCCAATGTCACGTGACACCCCCCCCCCGAAGGCACATCACGTACAGGGAGCCGATCGCGGGCGCTCCAAACTTTCCCGCCTTACCATAGGCCTAAGCCACAGCCACGTGACTCTCCCCTCCAAGGCTTCAATCACATCCGCAAATAAATACTGCGACTTCGCTCACACACGACAGAACAGAGCACAGACACACGAGAGAGAGACGACAAAGAACAGAGCAAAGACAACAGAGAGGACAGAGAGACAACAACCAAACGACAACCAGAACAAACAGACAACGGAGACAAGGTCGACTGTTCCTGCTTCGCCTATCAAGGCGATTAGTACGGCCACATCTAACCTGCCTCAAATTCGTGCCACTCGCGAGCCGCAGCCGCCACTTGGCCGAATTCACGGCAAACTCCACCACCAGCTCCGGTCATCTGAGTCCGCGCCCATGCCAGTTCGCACCACCGAACTGCCTGGAGCCTACCTCAGCCCGGACAGCGACACACTCAGCCGAGTGATTTGGGTTGCTGCCTTCCTTGCAACAAACTGTAAGTAAGCTGCCAAGTGTACTTCAAGAAAGAAGAGCAATCATTAACGTCATAAACTATCAATGGTCCTCCGGCGTTTTATAAATCAAATCAATTGTACTCAATTATCAAGCAATTAAATTTATTTATTCTACTTGCATATTATCTATCATTACCCCAAAGGCAAACAATCCCCTGAAACCCGTTCTGATCCCCGTATGTAGTCGCACTCGCAGCACGGCAACTCCCGGCTGCATCTGCTACATACTTGTTGGAATGTTTTTACCTTCTATCTTACTACTTACAAAAAAGTAACGTAATGCTGCTGCAAAAGAAGTATTTTTTGCGGCAGAAAAAAATCTTATTGTAAGTCCCTGGTACCGAGAAAGTGTATAATTCTTTTTCTGTATGTATTAAATTTCTTTTTGAACCTACAATTAGAAATGTGTGTCCTTGATAACGAAAAATTGATTTACTGCAAAAGTCTGCCCGTCTGTAAACAACCCTAGCGCCTAAATCGTAGACAGTATTCTCACCAAAATTGATATTCCCTGATCTTTTTGACCGTCACTTGAATTTGAAATGTATATTTTGATTTTTGTAAGTAATTACTTTAAGACCCACCGGCATTTTTAAAATTTTCTCAAATTTGTAAAATTCCATTTCTCAGGTGGAGTGAAGTACTTACCAAAATGCCACAGATACAAATGTTTTTCAATTCTCTAATGTTTCGAAACTTGCAAAAGTTCACATTTTTTCGGCGTCTTTCACGAATTACACTATGAGATAGAGATCTATCTTTTTAATTAAAGCTATTTTTTAATTATATTGTGACCATCCGTTTTGCCGAGGTCTCGGAAAACGGAGCACATCAATATTCAAGAATAAGATAAGCTGTTTGAACGCGCACCAACGCGCATGAATACAATCCGAAAATGGAAACTACGAACTATATCCGTAAGAGAGCGTCTCGGTAGAGTATGCGACACCGAGAGTCGGGAGAAAGAAAGCTTTCTTTTCTGAAGTAACAGCTGGAGAGTGAGGACCTACCGATCACGAGAAGGCGGCACCTCGTACTGCTACGGACTTCAGGACTGCATCTACGATAAAAACTCTTCAAGACATTCGAGGAGGTAATTATCATATTACAATGCATTAAAACAATTCATCAGGAAAAGGATGAAAGTATAAGTGACGCATTTAAAATCTTTGTAAGAGAGAGGAGTGTGAATAGCATGAAACTAACGAGGCCATTCATTTCTTTTCTTTGCAGTTTTTTATTTTTATATTTATTCTTCTTATACAATAGACTCAGTTGTCGTATTGTAGATTCTTTTAAATATGGAATTAAAAGCTAGTTACATTCTATAAAAGAATACGAAAAGAGTATCAACGGAAAACGAGACGGAGGCCACATCGTGAGTTGAACAACGGTACTGGAAAGGGGCGACCGTGCGGTTCTGCAGAGGGGCGGCTTTGCTCCCGACCGAGCTGCAAGGACAAGGACATCGAGCGATTGGAAGAGTCGACGCCGCAGATTTCTCTACGCCGTGAGAAGACACAGTAAGGTCGTGCCAACTTGAACAATTTGTAGATATTAGAAGGAATAATTTGTTTCGGAAAGAAAGTATTAGTACAGGTTCTTTATACCGATATTCTGTGAAAAATAGAATCAATCTTTTCTTTCAAGAAAAACTTAGCTAATTGTAAAGTTGCAACTAGGAAATTTACGACTGGAATGATTAGGCAAAGTTTTAAGTATTCTTTGAAATTGATTTAAATGAGAGAAAGGAAACAGTGTAGTTAATTATTAAGAGTGTAAGTTGTTTTTTTTTTTTCAGCAAGACAAAATTCTTGTATATGTAAAGTGTTTTATGTTCATTTACTGTAACAGCAATTTAATTAGAATATACTTAAGTAAGTGGAAAGTGATTCGACTTGAGTTTCTGTGTAAGTGCATTCAATCCACAACGGCCCACATGACCCTGATCCCCGCTATTCTAATTGTATTTTTTTATTTTGCGCCCACCTTGAAAACCCATTCTGAGCTAGCCGGCGGAGGGGTGGGTCGCAATATCTTTAAATAGGCTACGTTCTTTTTTGTTAAATAAGAGTAATTCTTGCGTAATTTTGCGTCCAATAAAATAATTTATGAAGATTATTTTAAAAATGGCTTCATTTTTTAATGTTTGAATGGTTAGAGCTAAAAGCACTGAATAATAACAAGCTTATTTCGATATTATCTTTTAATTCTTCAAACATTACACAATTGTTTGTTCAAGGAGTATTATAACACACATATACTAAGTAATCGTTACAAATAATTCGAGAAAGTACGTGCTGCTAGATAAATTTTTGTGTGTGGTGAACGTAGATAGCAATTCAGCAACGCCAATTATAACCTTCTCGCAACAACATATAGAGGACATCGTATGTTAGAAAACAAGGGAAAGTTTTGGTGTAGTTTTGAAATTTAGTTCCCAAGTGTTTTGGGGTCGCTGAACACGAATATCAGGTTTTCTAACAAGAATTTTGCCCCAAAACACGTTTTGAAAGAAGAAAATTACCTACATCTTCTTAAGTCTTCTTTTTCCTCCAATTGACGATTTAGCCGTGAGAGCATCGTGAGATTTGGTAATACATGAAAAAAGGATTTTTTAATTATTCCATTTTACCCAATTTTACATAAAAACGATCAATTTTTCGTAAATATTAAGCTGATATGCAATGAAAGGGAATAAAATTGTTTACCTTTTGCATATTGAAGGGTTTGTCCAAAATCAATAGTATGACCTTTAGTGTGCCAAATATGCGTGGATGTTACTGTGAACATATTTCTCTATTTTACCTCATTCATTCACTCATTAACTCTTATATGTAATTTACATCCAATAAAGATGTGAACAAATAAATACCGCGCCTTGTGAATCAGTATAATTTTAATCGAAGAAAAGAAAAGTAGATAGTCAATAAAGTGAAAAAGAGAATATTTTGGAAGAGGATGGATTGCTTCACCGACGCTTTTCATAGACATCTACTGCCTACAAGTGGCATTAGCGGGCTTCTAACTACCGGATGGCTTTGGAGTTATTTTGAAAAAAGTGGAAAATACGTGATTTTTACAATTTTTTGCTTTAAAACACGTTTTCAGGAAAAATTCTTCTTGTCTAACCTAAACACTCCATTTGACGCATTCAAACTTACAACAAATAAGAAATTCAATATCAAATACGTGAGTCGTTGTGAAGGTACCTAGGGCCTTATCAAAAACGGAAAAATAAATTGCTGACTGACCAAGAATACTAATCTTGCTGACTATAAAATTATTCAAAATCTTCAACGCAATCAGTGATTTAGCTGTTGACGTTTCTTAACTTTTTCTGGTTTTACTATTCGAGTTCAGTGTGACGAAAGTTCGTTTACTCAACCAGTTGAGATATTCCTGTTAATTCTGCCTTCAATTATAAGGCAAACATTGCTACACTACCACCAACTGCAGCACACGAACAGTTTTTAAGAGTTTTCCGTCAGGTTCAGCTACGGGTGGAGGTAGAAAAGAATTCAGAAGATTGGAAGCGGAAAAGAACGAAAAATTAACTTGCGCGTTTGACAACACATTTTTAGTACCACCTGCTCCACCAGTTTTATTGAAGTGTGTTTCCTCCAAATGTCCCAAAAGCTGCAAAAATTACTGCAAGAAGGCAGAGGTCAATGATCTAATTTGTGTCTCAACCGTGAGAAGTATTGCGGGAATAGGACAATGATAATGGTTTCTAAAAATGACCTGAAAGGTAAGTCGAGAGGTGGATGAAGAAAACAAAATGAAGCCCTTAAACAATGGAAGAGGACCTGAGTATTCTTCAAGATTAGATAATGTCAATCATCAGAATGAATATAATATACGAGAATAATTGTAGTAAGACTCGGTAATGTCATTTGTATGTAGCAGATGTATATGAAAAGCTGGCTCTTCAAAACCTGCGCCTTGGTGAACGTACTACAATCCATCGTCTTCCAAAATATTAATTTCCTATTTCACAATATTGATTACCTACTTTCCTTTTTCCAATTAAAATGTAAACTGATCCATAAGGCGCCGTAATTTTTGTACCCAACTTTTTAGGATGTGAATTACATACATATAAGATTTATGGAGTGAGGGAGGTTAAGTGGCGTGCCATTTTCACAGTAGTTTTCACACATATATTGAACACTAACGTGATACCATTGTTCCTAGAAAATAAACTTCACCACTTAAAATGCAGGCTCTTTCATTTTATCTCACGATAATATTTACTAAAAATTAATTGTTTTTAAGTTATATTGAGATAAAGTGGGATAATTTCCGTTTTTCATGTGTTTTGCCCATACCACCAAATTTCGCGATGCTCTCACGGCTAAACCGTTAGGCTCTCACAGACCGGCGCGAAATATTCGCAAATACAAACAGCATAAGTATAATAAGTAGTTCCTCTAAATGGTATTGTAAATATTGATTTCCTTAAGGAATTCAATAAACCTTTTGATAATCATTCGAGTTAAGAATGTTATCATGAATGCCGTCTAATTTCTGTTTTCGTCCGCTGCTTTTGTATAGAGGACAGTAAATTAATATGTGTTTTACATTTAGAAGAACATTATAATGGCCACATTTAGGAGGGTTTTTCCAGTTATTAAATAAGTATACTTTAATTTAGAATGTTCTGTTCTCAGTCTTCACATGACAACCCGATCTTTCCGTGAGAATCCTTTGAATAGTTTTAAAGAGATAGTTTTGGAGACTTTTTTGTGTTTCACTAGCCTTCGTCGATTTCCTTCTTTCGAACCAGATATTTTGCATTTGGTTCCAACAGTTCTCAAATATGTTCGAAATTCCAAGAGTTCCTGCAACAGTTACAGGGGTGATCAATTCTTCATCGAGAAAAGTGTGATCCACGGTAAAAAAAAATTTTTCTCTGATTGAGTTAGATAATACAGTTCATGGATTAAAATTACCATTCATTCTTAGGATGATTGCTATCCACATTGTTTCGAGGGAATTGGAGAAGACAATGCACTTTGTAGAGTCTAGTGATGTATTTAGCTTGAAGGCTGCAAGCAGGGAGCATAATTTTGCTACGGTGGATTTTAGAATGTGAATTTAGTAGGTGGTATTGGTATTTCTTAAGTAGTTACATTAGCAAAAGTTCATATATTTTTTTGATCCTCCTAGTATAGAGAATGAGTCACGTAACTTTAGTGCCTCCTGTAATTTTTAAAATGTTGAAGTTATTGTACTGCAGTCTTCACGGAAGTGCATGAGGGAATGGGGAATAATTGATGTATGTATTCGTATCCAGTTGATCACTATTATTTTACGATATATTGAGGTAACCTTATTTTTTCAAATGGATTTTTATATATTTATTTAGTCTATCATGATGATCGAAAAGGACGAATCCAATGATATAAATATTGTCATATGTTAAATAGACTTTTTTGAGTAATTGTGATTTTTTGCGACTGCTATTGAATGGATATTTTGAACGTAACAGTCCACCACCCAAGGTCATGTAGCACTCTCCTTGCTAACGCGCGCTCGGGGTGTTACAATATCCCTTAAACATGAGTCCCAAAAAAATCAAAATTCCTAAAAAAATGTCAATCTAATATGTATATCATTGGATTCGTCTTCTTATGCGCGTCATGATAAAATAAAATATGTATATTCCATTTGAAAAAACAAAGTTACCTCAATATCTCGTAAAATACTAGTGATATAATGGATATGAATATATGTATAAACTACCCCCATTCCTTCATGTACTTCTGTGAAAACACTACAAGGTACAACAATCAAGGTACTTCCAATTGGGCTTCTATGGAAACATCCCGTACAGATGCGAAGGACTTTATTATGAATTACATCAAGCTTTTTGAGTTCTTTTTTTTTTTTTTTTTTTGGTTATTCAAGGTCGCATCAACAT
Organism: Teleogryllus occipitalis; assembly: GCA_011170035.1. NCBI lineage: Eukaryota > Metazoa > Arthropoda > Insecta > Orthoptera > Gryllidae > Teleogryllus > Teleogryllus occipitalis. The sequence goes on along the minus strand of BLKR01004872.1, from coordinate 18,063 downwards.
CTAAGGTCATTAGCGACCACTATTGCTGTTTACGGTATGGTAACTATGTGGATGAAACGATATGGTGATTTGATGATAAGGGGTGAAAGGACGAACACAAATACAACCATGCCCGAGGCGGGACTCGAACCCGCGACCCTTCGGTCCGAGATCACTACGCCACTACTGCCTTAGCGATCTCGGTCACCGGGCCGGCTTTTTGAGTTCTTTCTTTTTGGCAAAATCGTATATAACTGCTCCATAATCAAACTTCGAATGAAACATAGCTTTGTAGGTTAATAATAACATGCCTTTGTCTGCACCCAAATTTTGGTGTGAAATACATTTCAGAATACTTAACCGTCTTTTGCACACATCTGTTAAATGTTGAATATGAGTTTTCCTTGATACTCTGGAATCAAAATACATTCCGGGTATTTTGATATTTTTGATAAAGTTGAGAGTTTGATGACCAAGTTTTAAAAAGTGTGTCTTTTCCTTCTTATGCTTGGTAAACATTGAGTTTTCGTGGCAGAAAATTTAAAGCCGGATCTAAGAGACCATTCAGATTAGAGCAGTTTGGAATGGAACAGTTTGGCAGGTTTAGAGCAGTTTGCATGGCTTCTTGTTTGGAATTAATATTGGTACCTTTATATGCCAGGAGAAATAAGGTTACACTGAGAGAAGATCCTCGAGGAATCCCATTATCTAATTTATTTACATCACATAAGGTGTCATTTATTCACAGGAATTTTTCTATCTTTTTTAAAGTTGGATAGAAACTGAAACATATTGCCCTTAATTCCAATTTCTGGTAATTTTTGCAGAATACAAATGGACCAGACCATGTTATAGCGCTTTTTTAATACCTAGACATACTGCTAAAACATGCTGTTTGTTAAGGAAAGCTTCTTAGATTATGGTGTCAGTACTTATTAGATAAGATGTGGTTGACTGACATGCTCTGAATCCAAACTGGTTATTGAAAATTATCTTATTAAGTTCAAGAAACCATATGTCTTTTGTTAATAATCTTCTCCATTGTCTTGCACACATTGCACGTTAGGGAAATAGGTCTGTAATGACAACTTTTTGTTTGGTCTTTTCCGGATTTATGAACTGGGATAACTACATCGATCTTCCATATTTCGGGGAATACATTTTATGTCCATATTATGTTACAGATTTGGAGTATTGTTTCCCGTTCCAGCGGTAGGTAGGTATTTTATGAGGAGATTTGGGGTGTTGTCATGCCCGGGTGCAGTATTTTTTGTTGCTGCTACGGTAGTTGCGAGTTCTGTATTTGAAAAGGGATCATTGATATGGTCGTATGCTATTGGTTCTTCACATTTCTCTATTACAGTTTTCCTCTTGTTGCTTTTTATATTGTCGGAAAGTTGCATAGTAGTTCTGAGAACTTAACTTTTTTGCAAATGCACTGGCTAAGTAGTTAGCCATATCTTTGAAATCTGTAAGGACTTGTCAGACATTAGAAGATGAATTTTGTTAATTCTTCGCTTACCTTGGAAACGATTTATCTTGGACCCTAATGCTTTTAAATTGTTATGTTTATTAATAGTTTAAACGTAGTTATACCAGGATTTTTCTTTACTTTCTTTAATAGTTCTTCTTGATATAGCTCTCATCTTTTTATTTTTTATTTTGTTATTATTAGTGTTATGTTTTCTGTAACAATTAAAGGCGTGTTTACCATTTATGGCATCTCTGTACTTAGCATTCCACCGGTGAACACTTCTTATTTTGTTGGATGGGTTTGACATTCCAATTGGTTTATATATTGCCTTTTTAATTATTTCTAGAAAAAATTTTATTATTGAGATTATATCATTGTTTACTTGAAGAATATTCATTTCTGATTAGTATTTACTTATTAATTCTGAACAACTCAGTCAGCTTCGTTGAAATTCCATCTTGTGATTGGTTGTTGAGTGCTAATGGTTCTGAGAAAAAGATTAATATCAGAGAAAATAGCAAAGTGATCAGTCATGTAGATTATCTAAGGTACACCAGTTACCCTTTGGTGCTATATTTGCAGAACATATAGGTCAATTGTGCTGGAGGTACCAGAACCCATGTTGGGGCACCACTGTTTAGTACGATTAAATCCATATCTTATTCTGCTGGTTCAATGCATATACCTCTGGAGTCTGTCTTTTTTGAACCCCATAGAGCGTTATGGCTATTAAAATATCCAAGTAGTATAAATGGGTGAGGTTGATGATTAATAATTTATTGGATCTCCCTTACGTCAAAGGAGTAACTATTAGTTAGATATACATTACAAATGCACAGTGAAATTTGGGTTTGAATTTCAATGGCTACTACTTCTTTTTCAGTTGGAATGTTGATTTTTGAACAGTGTTTGCAATCTTTCACGAACATAGCAACTCCACCATTCGCTATACTGAAAGAGTTTGGAAGGTTACCTCGTGGCTCAGAACAAAGTCCCTGGTCTTTCACCCAGGAGGGTTACGTTCGATTCCGTCGATGCTCGGACAAGCTCAAAAGAAATTTATTCTAACAAAAGGAGTCTACTTCACCGGGACCAGTCTAACTCATGTGATGTGTGCCATACTTGGGTTTTTCTAACGAGGCATCTCAGGGTAGTATCTCCAAGATGGAATATGGTACGACTTATCACTCCAAGGTGTTAAGACGGCTCCACACATTCGGCATTCGCCGACCAGCGAGCTAGTGCTCGTCCAATACCGAGCTGCTGACGTGGGTGGATGGGTGAATGTTCGCTCCCTTTAATGTGTCCAAAAGACCGACACGCGGTGGATAGGGCGAACCCCGAATGTTTGTCACTCGGCAAATAGCAAGCAACTTATCCACACTACTCGGGATTCGGCGAGCGGTTGCTTGGTGTTTGCCGAGTAACGAATGTGTGGAGCCGCCTTTAGAAGTGGTTTATAAGGCCAGAATATGAATTCCGCGCGCCCCACTTAAAAAAAACAATAAATTTTGATTTTGGCGCCCTAGCATTTTACTTCGACGAGTTCGGTGGCCGCGCCGCCAGGGGGGTGGGGCGAAATGCACCATTCGCTGGCGTTCTCTCCCGCCCAAAAAGCATGAAGACTGTTCTGGGTCGCAGCCGCCCCTCCCCCCTCCGTTGAGGAGGACGGCTTGACGCGGCCGCCGCCGCCGCCAGCCGTCCCCTTAAGGCCGCTCCACAATAGCCCGCGAACAGGAACGGCAACGCGAAGGCGAGGACGGGAAAGGGAACGCGGGCTACGTGCGCTTCACAACAAACGCCAACTGGAAGAGGAATAGCGATAGGGCAAATAAGAGAAGTTGAAGAAATAGTTGCCGAAACCAAAGTACTTGTATCTTCGCTACTCTGCACTCTTCGCTTTGCCATCTGTCTGTTTGCGTGTGCTTTATGAGTAATGAATACTTTAACGAAAGAATATTAATGAGAAAGATATAAGACTGAATGTAATCAAAGACAATCACTACGAACTTATGGAAAATACAATTAACTAAAATTTTATCTATAAACGAACTCCAATGCGCTTTAACGAAACATTTAGAAAAGGTTTTTTGGATGAATTTTAATTCTAAGTATGAATATGAATACAAAAATAATTATACTGTAATTGCTAAAAAGAACTAAAACAATTCTACAATGACTAACAGAACTCGTCTATCCAAACCCTACTCTACTAACAAACTCCAAAACCATAACCTCGCAAATCCAGGCTGTAATCTCAATATCGCACTACACTGTCAATTCCGCGTATAGTGTATATATATATATATATATATATATATATATATATATATATATATATATTCTAACACGCCCACCTACTACCTTCCACACGTTGGGAGAGCGTGATAGTATGAATGCTCGTGAAGCGAACTTAAAATTCTCAGGAAGCAGAATCTTTTGGGTATGAGAAAGGTCTGAACCCTTGACACAATGAATCAGATAAAATATGAATAAAATGAGCATATATTCAATGAAAAATTACAGTGACACAATTATATAACAGGATTATGCACTTTAAATAGTTTGTCTCAGAAGAAAGGAAAAAAAAGAAAACAAGGCAAAACAGAAAATTGGCGTCACCTCGACTGCCTGAACACACTTTCACCAATTACAATTCACAATTTGCTCATTCCTCTTTCCGAATTTTTTATCTACCACATTATTTTACTCTTTCTACTCTAGTTTTTCCGTGCACGGCTTTTAAAATGAATTTTACACTTGTTTTAAGGTATCCCGTTCATAGGTGATAGCCTTGGGCTTCGCACTCGCTATAACACTGTGAACTTTAAAGAGAAAAAAAAACAATAAAACGTAACATACACGTTACTTAAATCTGACCCCTTTACATATCACAGAAAACAATTAGTTTTAACACAATACAATAAACTATGACTTTTTCAGATAACATCAACTGTACAACATGTGAAAATCATGAATTATTTAAGTAAAATTGTACAAGGTATGGCCTGCGAATGAATTCAATAACACGTGCAGTAAATGAACTTGAAACTGCCACTCACATCGTTTGGAATACTTCTCCCACCTACTCTGGACTTTTCACCCCCTTTTAACACGAATTGTCGTGTATTTACTGCTATTCTCTTTCCTCAACTGATCGCCGCATAAAAGTTGCCAGTTCTTTTACCTCAACAGCTCCGCATCGCTCGCCTGTAGGTGACCTTGTGGATTTTCTGTCGCTCGCAGCCTCGCGTTGCAACCCGTCTTCGCTCGCTGTACCACGATGTTACCAGTTTCCTTCCCTCGAGCTCTGGACTCCGCCACGCCTCCAATTTCCACACCCTTCTCCCGTTCTCCGAACTCGTACGATTCTCGTTCCAGTCCAAATCTTTCTCACCTACGCTTCGCTCTTCCTGGGGTCGTCCTTCTTCTTCTGCCGCGCCTCGTACAAGTTTGTTCGCGCTTCCATCCTCGAATAATTAATGTTGCTGAAGTTATGCTTTAAATGCTCGGCCTACCTACCACACTTTGTGCGTGTGTGGTCTCAGCGTGCAATACGAGATGTTGGATTTAGTTAATGTCCTTCTACGCGAATTTTACAAATTTGAAATTACTTCGAAGTCAAACAGTCACTTCACTTGCTCTCTCAAATATTGTGAATGTTAATGCGAAGAATGTTCGTGCCCTCCACTCCTTAAATACATCACTTTCGAAGATACGCTTCGAAAGCTAACTTTTAACTACTAAGATAAAATAAACTCCTATGCTATCAAGTTACAATCGCCTTCAGAACTCAGTCTAGTCACCGTCGCTGCTGCAATCAAAGAGAGCTCAGTCTAGTCGCCATCGCTGCTGCAATCTTAGAGAGCTCAGTCTAGTCACTCAAAACTGACGCACCGGTGTGAGAGGACCTGCGAATTTCGTCGTCACGTCTAGCGCGAAAAGTTCCTCACCACCCCGCGGCGGATGTTCGGGAGCTTTCTTGAGGTTCCGGTATATGGGAGCCTCTTCGCACAATAATTTTAAAAATTCACTGGAAAAGACCTCTAAACACCCATCAATTCATCTCCCTTCTTTTTTATTTTCCCGCCCATTCTAAGGTACTTCATGAGAAGAGAAAGTTGTGTTATAATGGAAACGGAGAATTTTCGGAAGAAAATCTATTGCTGGCCCTAGTAACGAAAAAGTTGATAAATCCAGTTGCTAAGGATTGAAAAAATTCCTCTAACACTTAGTGTAACCAGAATTCATGTTTTGTGGGTCCTCGGTACATCATTTATCCTATTTTCTCCAAAATTGTTATTCCGCGATCGATATGAACGAACTCAAAGCTTTGGGAATTTAAAACGGATATTTTTATTACACTCTCAGACATAAACTAGCATTAATATTAACACGGGATCTCCTTTTCGTTCCCGGAACCATGGCCGGTTTTCAAACACCGAGAAACACGTTGCCATGTGTCTCCCAACGTGTCCTTTTGCGGGCGGGAGTTGGAACGATCGCCCACTCTAACGTATATTCAACAGGGAGTGTCAGCCGAACAAGAATTGTGGAAAGACGTAATGAACTTGCATTGCCTGCGGAGGCGAGCAAAAAACGGCATAGTCAACCCTGCAAAATGCAAGTGAATGGCTCCCCACCTGAAGCGCTCGAGGATGCTCTTATTCGATTGAATGGTCACCGACAGACTAGTGCTCTAAGACTGCCGCCTCTAATTGACACGCAAGACAGTCGAAACTAAAGTTTTACCTCTGCAGAAACTTTGTAAATTAATGCTTTCCAATCTATTCCTCTCATCAAGACTGATGAGATGTTCCTGATTTTTTTAATAGTCCCTAAAATTCTCATCTCAATATTTGTAGTATAATGGAAACTTCAAGCAAAATATCTATTAAAATCTTTTTTACGTCTTCACATTCGAATTTTCTGTTTCCAATGTTTGCCTTATTTTAAAAACAAGAATGCTAAGTGGACAGTGTGTTCCTTTATACGGACTTTACAGTAATTTCAAAAACTACTGATGACTATTGAATTTTTTTTTAATTCAACAACTGCACTTTTTTAAATGTCGTGTATTAAAATGACCTTCGAAGCATTTTTAGAAGACAAGTTCCACAGAAGTAACGTGTCTCCTAATAAGTAACCCACAGCTGATACGACAAGATTTTAATTCAGGACGCTTTCGAAAAGGACTTGACCACTTAGTCTTTCCACTGAGCCGTTCTAAAGATACGACCCCAGAACATGGAGAAATGGACAAAACAAACGACCAACCATTGGGGTCCACAAAGGCATATTTTTCGTAAGCACACGAGGAAGCAAAATTGCCCCCTTGAAATATGAGCTACGAAATATAACTGCTCCAGTGGACATGTAGTCCCAAGTTAATGGGGCATCGCCTTTTTAACCGCTATCTCTTCTTCGGACCATAACGAGCTTAGTTCAAAAGAATACAGTATGTAGCACACTCTCGACGTACCACTTAAAATAGGAAAAGTTAAAGTTTTCGACAGTATGTCGTAGTACAGATATATTATATGACCTGTGCAACCTTTTAAGAAAATATTGAAGAAGTTATCAAAGCAACTGCAAAACTGTAAGTCTCTTAAAAATAAAATTGAAGGAATCGAGTGCAAACGAAATAACCTGACATGAGATACGATAATGTCGGTATTGAGTACGCGAAGATATCTCCTGAAAGGTAAGACGAAATGGAAATGTGCGAGGCAATTCACGAAAAACAGGAGACATGTAGGATGAACATTTATAATATGAAATGTATTTGATTATTATTTATTTCTTCCATTACTTTTGATTGATTGATTTTTTCGTGTTTCCGGGCGCGTCAGCTGCTTTGGTCATTAGCCCCGTTAGTGTAGTGCATGTTTTTTCTCGGAAGATGGCTGTGATCTTCCCCCGCTGGATGCCAAGATCCGGTAACCGACATACTGTCGGCTAGTGGGGTTTTCCCCCTAACCAGGACTCTCCCTCCAGTGGGGCACCGCCCCAGCCGGGACAAGCTCTAAGCTCCCGACCGGTCTCCTGGAATATGTGGTAGTGTAGTGCATGTTAGTGTAAGTGAGTGTGTATAAGGGAAGAGGGTAGGGCAAGGAAGAGAAAGGAGAGATCGCGCGCGGTCCGTGGCCCGTTTGGTAGGGTACTGCTCCCGCATTCGCCTGGAGCAGAGAAATCACGGAAATCTGATCGGAGAAACCACGGAAAACTACCGATAAGAGCAGCCGGCCGCAAGAATTCTCCTCCAGACAGCGACTGAACTCGACCTATCTGAAAAGCTAGTGTCGAAAATCCTGCCGCCGCACGGTGTGTAATTTCGGCCATCTAGGTGGACATAATTCAATTTTCCAAAGCACTCAAATGAATTAAGTTGGGTATTTGTTTGATTTTAGAATGTCCATAGTGTATGAAGTGGGTATTGTTTTTCTTCTGCATCGCTTGAGGCGGCAGTAGAACAAGTTCAAACTTGCACGATCTCGGCTGACACCGCGCGGCTCTTTCAGTCGCATTTCAGTACATCTCGTGTTGGAGACCAGTGCTCATCACTTTCTACTCACAGAGAGGTAGTAATTAAATAATTGTGATTTTAGGTGTTTCTTCTTTTTATTAGTGCCTAAAGATAAGCAAAAAGTGTCTGCGATTGCTCGTGGAGGTCTTTTGAAAAAGTAAGTAATTTTAGTTCTACTTTCGCGCCATTTTACAAATGTATCTAGACTTTTAATACAGAGTTTACAGGAGTTGACGTTTGTGACTATGTAGGTATTAAACCTTATTCATTTGGCTATGTGAATCATGAAAGATCAGCTGCGCATACCTGCGCACTCACGAGTTTTTAATTCTTTTTCGCAGTGGAGCGCTTGATTTCACGGAGGTCGCTATTTCATGTATGGTGTGAAAGCTCCACGGAAGCAAGATATGACGCCGTGATATCGTATGTTTTACACGAATTAGGTGAGGAAACTATTACCGACACTTCAGTCATGCCCATAAAAATTCAAATTATAATTTTTTTTCAGTTTATCATCAGAAAATGGAAAAAATGTGCGAGGCATAAACAGTGTTTTCTAGAAAATTACTCATCGTGGCTGCAGGAAGACATCAAATTTTCAATAAATTTATCGACAATTGCTCCAAGTACAAGTACAGTAGATGATACTACTAGAGGCGTTGGCCGTCCACTTAAGCCATTTAGTTCGTGTGGCCCTAGAGCTAAAGGACGGAGAGTAAAACAGCTCTTATGTTTGTCCACAGAAGAATTGGGATCAGCTTCCGGAATAAAATTAAGGAATGAAGGAAAAAGAGATTCTTCGAACATAGTGAAGGAACTTGTACTTGCTTCTCCTAATAGAGGCACAAAAATTAAAAAAGTTCGAAGATCGTTGCATCAGGAACCATCTTTACTCTCTCCAGAACAAGCACTCGCTCTAATGGTGAGTATGAATTTGTCTACTCGGCAATATTTAAGAATACGAGAGCAAGCCGAAAAAACAAATTGTAAATTATATCCACCGTATGACAGAGTTAAGGAAACAAAAGTCATGTGCTATCCAGGAGGAGTGAAAATGACAGAATATCGGCTGAGATACCTCTACAGTCAGTTATTGACCATACAATTCGTCGTTTGTGCGAAATCCAAGATAGCAGAGAGAAATTTCAACTACAATCTAATGCTATTTTTGAAATTATTATAAAATGGGGTTGCGATGGTTCAGAGCAAAACAAATACAGACAAAAGTTCAGTGAAGAAAATTACACAGACGAAAATTTGTTTAGTGTGTCTATGGTGCCAATACAAATGCAGACTGTTGGTGGCGAAAATGTATTTGGAAAAATTCCACACCGTCTTCAACTAATTGTAAGTATTGTCGCCCTATAAAATTTATTTTTGCAAAAGAAACGCAAAGTGTAATTAACACTGAAGTAAGCAAAGTAGAACAACAGATAGGGTAATTAACTCCCACTAATATACAATTTCTCCATTCAGAAATTTCCATTACACCAAGAATGATTTTTTGCATGTTGGATGGCAAAGTCTGCCATGCCGTTTCATCGTGTTCTTCCGCACAGACTTGCTACTTGTGCGGAGCGAAACCGACTGAAATGAACAATTTTGAAGCTCTACGCACAAAAAAAGTGAAGAAAGAATATCTCTGCTTCGGAATATCTCCTTTTCATTCCTAGATAAGGCTATTTGAATGTCTCCTGCACATTTCGTATCGTCTGGAAATTCAAACAAGTGATGAAAGAGGAACTGAAAATAAAGAAAAAGTAGCTCAAAGAAAGAAAAAATCCAAGATAAATTTCGGCAGGAGTTAGGACTGTTGGTCGATATGCCTAAACCACAAAGTGGCAATACTAATGATGGAAATACTGCCCGAAAGTTCTTCAGAAATCCCGAGATATCTTCGGAAATAACTGGAATAAATCTGGACATAATAAAACGTTTTGGGATCATATTGGAATGCCTAAACAGTGGTGAAAAAATCAACTTCAATACTTTTCAAAAATTTATTTATGACACACGAGACCTATATCTCCAACATTACCAGTGGTATCGCATGCCTGTAACTCTAAATAAGATTCTCTTCCACGGAAGCGACATAGTTGATAGTTGCATTCTACCTATTAGACAGCTATCTGAAGAAGCTCTGGAAGCAAGAAATAAAGACAACAGGAAGTTCAGGGAACTATTTACAAGGACAACATCAAGAAAAGACACAAACACTGATCCCATGAACAGACTTCTCATTACATCGGATCCATACATTGCAAGTCTACAGGGATCTCCAAAACCAAAAAAGAAGAAATACAATCAAGAAATTGTTAATTTGCTAGACACTGATGAACAAGACCCTGAAGAAGTCCATGGCATCACCTCATCCGAGGATTCATCGGATGGCGACTGAACATAGTACTAGCATGTAATAATTATCTTTTACTCTAATTCTTTAATTTGTTTCCATAGTGGCTGATCTATATTTTTATTTTCTTCTTTAAATATTAAAAATTAATATTTAAAATAATTAGTTACATTTATTTACTGTATATACATTATTTTAAGTTTTATTGGCGTTTTTGTGTGTCAAGTCGTGAAATGCGCGATTTTTTATTATTGAAAAGAAAATAGTTGTAGTCAAAATATTTTAACAAAACTTGTTACATGTATGAGAATTATCATTTATTTTCAATATATGTTAGCTAGAACAGTAAACAATCCATACTTTTGTAGTTTCTGAATTAAGTCCACCTAGATTGCCAAAATTACACACTGTCGCCGTCAGGACTCGAACCTAGGACCTCCCGGTCAGAGGCACTGCAGTGACATCAGTTGATGCACTGAGCTACCGCTCCCGGTTTTCATTACTTAATATATTCATATTACAAGCTAATTCTTTAATATATTCATATTGTAAAAAAAATCCTTTCTAAATTTGTGCCAGTTAAGTGACGATAAAAGGTAATAATGAAATGAAAGAAGAAAATTAACCTGAAATAATTTCCATGAAAGCACCTTCTTTTTGTTGCACTCGACGATTCAATTTATCCGTATTTAATAATCTAATTTCTCACAACAGAAATTCATAAAAAGTAATATGAATCCATTTATTCCGTGACTATTTTAACGATTTGACATGCATTTCAGCAATGTTATTTTATTTTCTGCTTAAGTTTAAGAGACCATTTTGTCCAAAGTTATTTGAGAGAATTTAACTACTTTTTGCAGAGGGCAACGATGTGCTTTTAATGCTCTTTCTACATGCAAAGTCAAAGCCGTCGCTGTAATAACACCGCGCCGCCCTCAAAGCGTTAATGCGCGTGACAACGTTTAATAACCGGACTCGGTCCCTCAGTGGAAGGGTCACTTGCAGGGTTGCCATGTCTCCTGGCTTCAAATCCAGGGTTGGCTTCAAATTCAGTCCAGAAACCCTTCCCGGGTTTAAAAAACACGTGAAAGAACTTGAAAAAACCCAAACAACTATTTTAATATTTTTTAAATATTTGAATTAATACAACAGAAGTTATAATTATATGTATAGAAATATTCATTAAAAATTGCCACAGTCTCAGATAGGGACAAAACAAAAAAAATGTAAACTGACAAGAAAACACAAACTTCATTTGCAAGTATTTTCAACTTCAATTTCATCATCACAAAGAGAATCTTATAAAAAATGGAAAAATTGTTTGCAACTTTGTCACATGTTAGGCATTTGTTATTTTAATACCCAAATGTAATAACATTAAAGAAAAAATATGATTCATATGAGTTTGAAAACTTAAACTGGGGTCTTGGAGGGGGAATTTTTACACGCATGTTCTTGCTTAACACGCATGCCAATGCTGAATTCATTTCAGTTTGACAGTTCGAACGGTAAAAATCAATATTTCTTGTGAACTAAATATGAAAAAATAAAAGCCCCTAAAACAAGTAAACCAAATTAAACCCGAAAATACCAACTGGGTTGTTTAAAAAACTGTTTTTTGAACTCTATTCGAATCTGTTCGTGTTTAGGGATTAAATTGTCTTAACATAAAGCTATTGTTGTTTGAATACAGCTGCACATTACGCACACATAGTATGAATGTGTAGTAATATAGTGTGTATGATATATTTCAAATTGTCAATGAAGTCAAGTGTGTAAACGCACATAAATTAATAAAGGTGACTATTCTGAAGAAGAAGAAGAAGAAGAAGAAGAAACATATTTTTTAAGAAATCTTGATTTCACTTGTGAGATACTTCGAATTGGATGAACTCTCATCTGCTCAAGAAGGTCAACTATAATCTCTCTTAAGTAGTTTGGCAATGGTGCAACTTACGGTCGCAAAAACGATAGACACAATGGTTAGGTACGGTGCGCCACAATCTCAACACCATCGTCAGCTCTGGGTTTCCCCAAGAGCTCTTTTTTTTCGGAAACAAAAGGAGGCGAAGGTTACGAGTAGAAGCTTGCAGTCTTTTACTGTCTGTTTTGAGCTGAATAACGTGTCGAGAGGAATGTAAAGTAATACAATCAACTATGTGTCATTAAGTTTCCAGGCATATCCCCTTTACTCTTCCTCGCCATCATCACCTTATGACCATCATAAATTTCACCAGTAACAATTACAAGGAATGATGCATTACGCCATATTACTAAAAATACTCGACTACTATTCCGTATTCCGAGAATTCTGAGATTTTTTAACCGCGAGGGGTATTCTACAATTAATTTCGTTCCAAAGAGATTGCAGTAAATAACACAAAGTAGCAAGGTAGGTCTTAAATCCATAGAAAGGACAATCACGATCTTCCCTTCATAAGACGAACTTTTACAAATTTTCGGTTTTTTTATTTTTAGAACACGTTTGCTTGGAGATCGCCTCCCCTTTTTTTCAACAACGACCCACGTGTAAACCTAACTTTATTCTTTTAAGTTCCGTGCATCCTAGTCTAGAGAACTTGTCTCACCTTAAGTTTACTTGCACTCCCACCCCGCACACTCACGAGTACCTCCACTTTCGTGACGCAATCACGTGAAAATCACTCTGACCTTGCTAAAATACTTTCGATAAGTCGATAATACACCGCGCCGAGCGCAAGCGCTCGACCGTGACGCGCTCAACACGTCCATTTAAGACGTTCATTCTGAGTTCCCCAGTGATGATTGAGATGTAACAGAGCATTAAAAGGAACATGGCTATTATTTACTTTCCTTCCCTTGAACAGCCGAAGGCCCCACACGGTTCTTGCAAAATACTCTTTCGTGGAAATGAAGGGCTCTACAATGTCCTTCCGATACACAATATTAATCTATATTTAGAGTTTTAGTCTAGATTTATATTAGACAGTCATTTTTAATTAAACATTTTGCACAAAACACATTAATCAGAAACCATAATTTAGATCGAAGAATTTTATTAAAATGTTCTCTTAATTTTTAATTGTTTTCATCTCAACGTTTCAAGGACTACTTTTTCTCTTCTTCACGAGTCAATATCGTTTTTTGAAATATATTTCTTCTCTTTGAAAACATACTTCCTACATCATTATTGTAAGCCATTTCTTCACTTCGGTGGCATCAGAGACAAGAATATTGAAACCAGAGACTGAAAAATCTCGCGCGTCTTTAATATTTACATTATAGGTGAATTTCATTGTGTAATGACGGGCGCTTTGAAGAGCTTCAACAACTTTGTATGAAGTTTATTGAAAAAAGCTATGTAATGCTGCAGGAAAATGTCCAGATATTTTGACAAAAAATCTAGTTTTGCAGTGTTTTGATACAGAAACTGGGTATTACTTTTTCTTATAAGTAGTATATTACTTTCTCAAGTAGGCTGTGTGGTCGAAGTCATGTTTTGAGGCGTCATTGATTCTGAAAGAGTGTTTTTTCTCAAAACTCTCCATCTCTGAACTGTTCACAGGATTTTATCCAAAATATATAAACCCCTTTCTATCTGATGTCGCGACCCTCGATTTTTTTTATTTATACGTGAGGCCACCCGCTCTCGGTGCCTCTGTGACAACTGTTACTAATTTTATCAAATTGAAGGAAAGAGGAAAGCAATATTTAGAGTGAGAGGTGAGATAATTATTTTTCTAAAATATGGGGGCCGGGATTTAATTCTTGTAGGATCAACACTGGTTTTACCGCGGTTAAAAAAGATTGGTGTAAGGGCAATTTGGACGTTAGTAAAAAAATTGGAAGATAGTAAGGAAATGTAATTGATAATTGATTTTATGTGCATTTCTCTTTGAATTTTCTGTTGTTTATATACCACGGGGCATTGGTAATTTGCGAACCACTTTATTCTGGAAGGTTTGCAAGTGTTTCAGAACGGAAGAATCAGCATCTCCCCAGATTGGGGTTACGTAAGTTATTGAGAATATTAGGATTTAGTAATAGAGAAATAGATAATATTCTATTTTATAGATAATTTTCCATTAATTAGGAGATAGAATTTGAGTGAGACTTCATACATTTTATTCCGTCTATGAATAATTTGAGGTTCCCATTGACACGAGTGTCTTGGAGGACGCCCAGGTATTTGATTGGTTTATTTGAAGGGGCCCATGCAGTCAGGTAATTATTTATTTTTAAGAGGGGAAGGATATTTTTTCTTTGCAGGTTAAACATTTTGGTTCCGCATTTTGAGGAGTTCAACTGTAATTCTCATTTTTTAGTCCAATCAGAAAAGGTATTTAAGTCTTGTTGCTGGTCACTTATTGCGTCAGATTGTGTCGTTGATCGTGAAGATAGCCGTGTCATCGGCATTGGGGAAGATACCTTCGAATTGGAATCGGATATTTGTGTTTTTGGAACGATAACTTGGAAAAAAAGAATTTCCTAGTCAATAAGGAAATTTTCTTCAAAATTATTGAATTTGGTTTCGAAAATTTCTTCCTTAATATAGGAAAATAAGTTACAAAAAGCGCGTGGGTCAGTAAATCCTCGGAATATTCTAACTTTGCAAAAATTCATTTTCTTTTATACTGAAGCTAGTTATTTCTGTAACTGCAATATAGTCATCGATAGTACATCTTTCATTTCATAATTTCTTTTTTTCCTAGGGCTTTTATCCAGCCCACAGCCGGTTGCCCTTTACGTCCCGAAGGGACGCATATTCGACCATACACTAGACAAACACTTGCGGGCTCCTCTGATCTGGGGTCAGCAGAACGCGAGGCCCTCCGCGACAACACACACAAAGTCAAGGGACAAACAGCCATGCCCAAGGCGGGACTCGAACCCGTGACCCTTCGGACCGAAGCGCTGAGTCGGTACTCGCTCTTAGCCACCTCGGCCATCCAGGTCGGCCTCATTTCATAATTACTTTTTATTAAATGTTAGTAGTTTTTTAGCAAGTTGAAGTTAGTAATTTTGTTATCATTTTATATGGATCAATACGCCCGGGACTAAATCTAGTGCCAAGGGGCTAATGAGCTGGACTACGAAGTCAGCTGAAAGGTAGATCAATCTGCAATTCTGGAGAGTGCATTAACTGAAGATTTGTATTTTTTGAGTTGCCCATTATTGCAGCCCACGAGCGATATACTTTAAATAGAGTTATGCAGAAAATAATGAATTACGTTGATAATATTGCTTCTTTAATTTCCAAGGAAGTAAATATAACCACCACAGCTGATGTCCCTTCAAAATTGCTTCACTTTTTATCTAATTTGCAGTGTGAAATTACTAAATCCCTTCTCGCTTATATAGTTTTCGATCGTTCAGTACGCACTTTAATAACTAGCGAAAAAATTAGGAGTATCTCATCTAAACCGGTAATAATGAATCTAAAACGCATAAATAAGCAAGAGGCAAACAAAATGTTAATTTCATGCACACCACAATATAACCGTGCAATACGCTAACAATATTCGGGAAGTACATATTCAAGGATCGTGTAATTTATTTCGCCCGCTTCTCATGAAGAACCGTTAGAGAAAGTCGAAAGTTCGTAGCAAGTTAACGAACAAGGTCCTACGGTGTCTCCGAAGCCCCCATTCGAAACCCTGTTCTGGATAAGCTCCCGCCAATTGTGCGGTCCGTGCATAGCAAGCAAAGCGCTTCCGCCAGTGCTTCTTCGAAGTACCATGAAGCACCGCGCTGGGTTCAATTGTCTCGGACGAACAGGTTCCAATCGACAACATCAAGATATAGCAAAGGAGATCACTCTGCGAATTCATCCTACCTATGTTCCTTGACCAGACTTACAGTTTCTAGAATTTACGAAAAGAATATGCAGAATATGTGGATAGCTAATGTAAACAAACATTTTCTCGCAAGGTAGTGCACTGCAAAATTAGTTGTTGCACAAATCACATTATTCCAACTATTTTTGTTCCATGATCTCTCTAATTCATTAAACCTTACATACTGCGTGTATGTAAGGTTTAATGAATTAGATATACCCGAGTATGGTTTTTCAAGCCATTTACATACTTTCAACACTCAATTATCTTGCTTGTTATTGCTATTTGCTATAAAAGCATTGAACTTCTCTATTTCATTACCGTGAAGTTAATTATATACTTACATCCCTCATAGACATGTATTTCTGACTTACTGACAATACTATTATTTCTAATTTTCTTAGATGAAAATCTATGACTCTGCCATTCTCTTAAAACATGTCAAACTCATTATAATGAAGTACAAAACAATATACACCGAAGGCATACGTTTCTTCCTTTTATGAGTTTACAAATTGCATGAAATTGCACACAGCAATTGCCTGTCTGCAAATAACATACTTCGAATGAAGAAATGCTATACACTTAGAAACACGATAATTATCTCCAATGGATATTTACTCCGTTATCGTACAGAGCAAATTAGCGTTCTATTTAATATTCCAACAGTAGATAACCATAAACCTCCGAACATTTTTGGAAAATATGTGGTGTTTTAAGACTTCTTTTTAGATGATTGAGCATTTTCAATAATTATGTATTTAGACCTACAATTAGGGACTAGTAAGTGTTACAAGCAAATTTGAATTAAGTGGTGAAATGTTTCAAACATCATATTTCTATGAAGGACTGACGTGTGAGCTGGGGAAAAGTAAATGTTCATTGAGAATTTGACACATCTGGTGTGAGAAACGTGAAAAACATCATTAGAGCCATCAAAGACACCTTCAAGAAAGAATAGTCAGTCAAATAATAAACGAAACGCCAAGAGTAGCAAAAGTGAAGACAAAAGAATGCCAGTACCTGAGACAGCTGTGAGACAGGCGGAGGAAGACGATGACACGTAGATGTAATTGGAAGTGATGAAAATATCATAGAGAGGAGTATGAGAGTAAAGGACGTTGACTGCCTTGTAGCAGGTAGAAGGTAAAGAACAAGTTCTCCAGTTCCAAAAATAATTATTTATATTTTTCAGAAGAAATACGAAACGAGAAAAAAAATATTCTTAAGTCATACGCGTTTTTAAACTTCCCGATAATAACCACCCCGCTTTAGTTTACACGACACTAGCTGGCCCTTTTTGCTGATTGAGTTCGCCCAATCACTTCTTTCTCTAAAGCATTATTGTGGTCACGGCTATTGGGCGAATCCTAAAGCAGGCGAAGGAATGATAATCAGATCTATGAATGCAATCAGGACATTTCAGTCAGGAAGACAAATAGCCAACAGGTATGGAGGAGTGACCGACGTTGTTACAAACAACCCGAATTCAAATAGTAAGGAGAGTGTGATATCTCATTTTATGCTTATGCGTAGGAAGATGGAAGGAGAATGATACGGAGAAAAAGAGAAAAATTATGAGAAAATACAGGATTACCTGCCTCAAAACCCCCACATTCTACACAAAACTTGCAAAATCCCTTAAGCTAAAAATGAGGTCAAAAATCCCTTTAGCTGAAAGGGAGGTCAGCGCCCAATCTTACCATCCAGCAGGTGAAGATCACCGCCACCGTCAGCAATAAAACATGCACTACACTTACGGAACTAATTACCTTAGCCGTTGACGCGCCCAGAATCAATAACCAATCAAATAAATAAATAAATAAATAAATAAATAAATAAATAAATAAATAAATAAATAAATAAATAAATAAATAAATAAATAAATAAATAAATAAATAAATAAATAAAT